>VWYO01012977.1:35871-56793 GCA_013400275.1 Rhadina sibilatrix | reverse complement strand
TTTTTTTTTTTTTTTTTGGAGCTGAGAAATATGAGAAAATTAGAAATAAGTATGAGCCAAGAGAGAGGAAAAATACTGCATTCTCTCAGGATTGTTTCTAGATTAAGCTTTCTGAAAAAGCTGTCACATAGAGCAGTGTCATAAAAGGTACAGCCTTGCATTATGAGCATCTCAGTGTCATGGTTTCTGATGATCGTTTACTTAATTGCCAAAGTGACCTGTGACTGCTGCAAACTGCTTGCTTTTCTTCCCTCTCTTTCATTTATAAATTTGCTCCCCTAAATGATGGAAAAAGGGAAAGGCATCTTAAATATTACATAGTGGGCAGGCATGTGTGAGTGCATGTGTGTCTATGCAGAAATTTGTATTTCAAATGCGTACTTGCCATCTTCCAAAATAATATTTTCCCAATATGTTTTTTCATGTTCCAGGTTTAGAGGCTGAATGAATAGCAACTGTATCTTCAGTGGTTTTATTTAAGCCTGTGAAAGAAATTTGCAGTGGACTTGTTTGTAACCTACTAAATTCAGTTTGTGACATCTGAAGTTTGTGTGTTTGACAATGTCAGCATCAGACCAGGACATTTCTGTGATTGTGTTCAATTCAACCCAGCCTGTAAAATACAGAAAAGGCAGTGAGAGGTGTGGAGAGCTGTGAGCTGTTCTCTTGGTGTCCAAAAGGCAGTTTGCTGAAGATTGAGGGCCCCTTGGACTTCCAAAGGCCCAGATAAAGCTGTTCAGACTTTCACTCCAAAGACAGCTGGAGATAGTTTTTAGCAAAATTTCAGTGAAGTCTGCAGCCTGACACAAGGGACTTCTTGTGTGCTGTGAGCCAGGAGCACAAGGGAGAGCAGGTGGGCTGAAGGGCCACTTCACCCAGTGAACCACATTGCCTTGAGAAAGAGTACAAGAATGGCCAAGCAATAGTCTGTGCTAATAACCAAGCAGATTCTCTAAGGAGAAAGTCTGTCAGTTCTTGGAGAAGGGTTTTTTGGATGTAAGAATGGGTGAATATTATTTAAAATACCACTGCTGACCTTGTTTTTTTGGAGGTTTCTGTGTCCAGGACTGTTTGATGGTTTATATCAGGACTTCAAGCTTCTGATGCATCATCCTGCTTGCCTGCTAGAGCTCTGATGTGTGAAACCTTTAAAATCCTAATTTGTGTAACTAAAAATTTGTATACTACTACCAGGCTCTCATATTTTGTTACTTGTCTGCTTTTCTCATAAGTCACCTGCAGATAAATTCCTTCCTTCTTACTCAGAATGTAGACTTAAATGCATTCCTGGGCAGGAAAATATGACATACAAAAGTGACAGAATTACTGCTCACGTATTTAGGTAGGGTAATTGTAAACTTCATAGGCTGCTTATTGAAGAGATGAGTGCAGAAAGAAACAATATGTTATGGTTTCCTGGAAAGTTCTTGCACAGCTGCATCTGTGTGCAGATTTTTCTTGCCATCAATATTGCTTTTGCTTCCTTTCTCTAGCTAAAACAATAAAGCTAAAGGTTGCTAGTTTATTCACTTGAGAATATCTGCATTTCTTGTTTGTAAAGGGGCTCAGACAATTGCCTGAGATGGTTGTCTCAAATACAATGTTGGTGTACAACATGTACTCATAAATAGGGGTTTTTATGCAGTGCTTTATGGTACTGCATATGCAGTAGAGTTATACAAGATAAAACTGGGGAATAGATGGACTGTCAGATTAAAACACACTGAGGATACAATCTAGTACTTGTCTTTTAATCATGTCTTCAGTCAAATAGCTAATATTTTCTTTTCTCCTTTTTCTTTCTTTTGCATTTCTTTGTCTTTTTAAAAAATAATTTTGAAATTACATGAGGCTGTGAACAAAGGCATTCAGGATCTAGGGAAAAGAAGAGGAACTGAGCATGTCTGAAACACTGGAAACCATCTTCTCTCTCCTTCCTCCTTTTCCCTATTTCTGTGAGAGATACACAGTTACTTCCTTGTTTTTGTTTTTTTTTTCTTGGTTAACGCCAGTAATGAGGATCACCTTTCTGCTCTTCACATCTTCCCATTTGGTGTTCTCACTTTTATTTGTTTTATACGTTTTAGGAAACAACAGGGTGTGCATAATGACAGTCAAGCTCTGATTCTTAAATTTGTGAGCTTGCTCTGTCAGTAATGAATTACTTCTTCTTTTTTTAAAATTAAATCATACATGAGAGACCAGCATGAAGGCAAAGTTAGCATGTGGGAGATGTTGCTGCAGCAGAGCATGCTGAAGTGTTTGTGTGTAGCTGCTGCTTGTCATTTAAGGGTGCTGCAGGTTTGGAGGGAATTTTGTCAAATAAAATGTAATTTTTCGTGACATAGCGTGGACCACATCAGTTTTGTCCATTTGTTAATGCCAGATTAAATTTTGTGTTAGAGATCAGAATCTGTTGTCCAATCCGTGTTGCATACCTTCTGTAACTTGCTTTACTATGTAGGCCAGTGGAAGTCCTGTAGTTAGAAAGTCCTTCAGTTTAAGAAAATAATGCACTTTTTAATACCACTGGGGCTTAAAAAAAGATGAAGTCAGCTCTCTGGGCCAGTGATTTGATAGCTGTTTTTAATCTCATTCAATATTCAGTATTGGGCCTTACTGAATCTGGAGAGCCAGACCAGGTTCAGTAATGTTATAGAAAATAATGCATCTTTGATAGCAAGTGGAGGGGAAACACAATGCTTATTCAAGTAGTTAAACACTTCTTCCAAATTTTAACTTTACATTTCTTTTTCCCCGCTGTACCAAAAATTCTGCTAATTCTTGGTGTTGTAAACATGCTAATCCACTTTTTGATGCTTCTAAAGAGCTTAAACTCTTTTTCTCCACAAAGATTATCATGCAAATACTGAAACACTAAAGCTAAAAGAACTTGAATACTTATATTGTGATCAGTTGGTAAAATATTTTTATGTAGCTTTAAATTAAAATGAAAGTGAATACGAGAATGCTGTAGTATATTTGAATAATAGGGGAAAATTAACAATGCAGGATATTAAGGCATCAAAGATTTATGAGCCTTTTATCACTATTTTAGGAACACAGAATATAAAGGATATATAAGAAATGTAGCAATATGCACATTGCTGTGGATTCAGGGGATTCAGTGGGTGTGTCCTTGGGCAGAGATGAGGCAGGGCAGCTGTGTGCTTGAGCAAAGCTGCGCACAGTGCTGTGTATTTCTGTTCTTGTCCACATCTGCTTAGATAAGGCTTTGTTCTTAGCTGGAGAACATTTCGTTTCACCTTTGCAAATGTAAAAAATAAGGAACTTCATGTTCTTTCTGAGAAGGAAATGGCCAACTTTTTAGCAGAAAACACGTAATGGGACAGCATAAAATTTTAGGTGTTCTGTGCATCCGGGTTGCCTTTAACAGAGAGTGTCACCTTTTATGTGTCTTAGTTTAGCTACTATCAAGATTGTACTAATAATATGGAGTTCACAGATTTGTATCATAGAGCTCTCTGCACTGATTGATTTTGAGGATGTGATATGCTTAAGAAAAAATAAACCCTTGACCGTTTTTTGGGGGTGGAGCAGGAGTTCCCCACAGCATCACAGGGAAGAATGTCAGGTGTAATTCTCTTTTCAAAAGGCTCCCCTACAGCTGGAGCAGCAGGCTGTGCAATTGCATTCCAGATGAGGACAGCACACTGAGCAAAATGTTTTGGTGTCAGTAGTAAATTACTTGATTCAGTAGCATTGATGGTTTATGTAACTTGAGGAATGCTATAATGAGCTGAGGGGGAGAGAGAACTGGGAGGGGGGAGAACCAGTAGTGCCAGAGTGGAAAGATCAGGGAAAGGATGGTGAGAATTTTTCTATATTTCACCTGATAGAGTGTTTTCTGGCTGTACTTCTTGCACAGGCTGGCAGGCGTAATTAGTGGGCAGAAAGAAGGACGTGAAGAGCTGATGCATAAAGATGTCACTTTGTGAGTTACTGACTCCTGCTAGTGACTAGTCTTCAATATGTCCTAGAGGTTACCTTTAAAATACTGTGAAAACAACTCATTTTCAGTTAAAGGCATCTAAAAATACTTTTTGTGAGGTGAACATATTCTATTTTTAAGCCATAACAGTATTAAAAAAAAAAACCTGTGGTTCCATGCTGTGCTTTGGGCTTGCTGTGGGCAACAAATTATCCCTGCCTGACGCAACTGGAGCTCCAGGCCTTTTCAGCTGTTCAGCAAAGCTTACTAACGTCCCTGTTGCTCACAAAGCAGTAGTCTTCCTTCTGTGGCTTATTTTAAGGATGTACAGAAGTTGGGCAGTAGAAGAACAGGCACGATTGGGAAGAAAAGTTTTCAGTGGAGCACTGTTACCAGAAGAAACAGATTGAGAAAAGGACATTTTCACCCCCTCTGTTCTCTTTGAATACAAATAAGTCATGCTTCAAGTTTCTGGGGTCTTCAGTTTTGGTTTTTGTTCTGAAGGCTGCAGAAAGTGGCATTTATGAGCAATTCTGAACTTAAAGGATTTTTTTAATGATGACTGAGTCCAACCCAGCACTTCAAAGTCCAGCACTAAACCATGTCCCCAAGTGTCACATCCACATGACTTTTAAAGGCAGGGCTGCCGTGGGCAAACCTGTTCCAGTGCTTGATAACCATTTCAGTGAAGAAACTTTTCCTAACATCCAATCTGAAACTTCTCTGGTGCAGCTTCTGAGCTTTCCTTTGGTAAATTACTGCTGACTGGGCTTGTAGGACTGCAGGTCCTAAGCCTGGACTTCAGTCTTCCATTTTGTTCTTGCTAACTTAATCAAGCCAAATGGCTAAGCTGTGTTTTAAGCAAAATTAACATTAGGTTGCTAAATGAAAATCCTGAATCTTTGTTGTTGTTTGCCTTAATTGATTTGGTGTTGTGAGCATGTACATGAAATGTGTTAACAGTATTGAGTAACAATGATGCTCAAACTTGGAGGACCAAAAAGGTATAAAATCAGTATATCAATTGGAACACAAAGGGCTGTATATCTCATAAATGTGCAGTTTTTTTAGAAGCAGTTGAAAAAGTAGATGTTCTCTGGAAAATGTTAATTGTATTTAATACTGCTATTTTTAAATATCTCACGTATTTAAATAAGGAATGTTTCCCTGTTTCAGCAAATGACTCATTGAAGTTTACAGTAAGTTATTCTAAACACCAATAGCAATATGATTAACCGGCCGTAAAATTAATTCCAACCCAAGAAAGCCCTATGCAAATCTAGTTGTAACCATTATTATCCTGGAAATTTTGCAAGTCTGAGTGCTGCTAAATGATGTAGAACACCCAGAGAACTAATGTTTGGTACATGATTTATTTCCACCTCTATTAGTGAGCACTGCCCAGGGTGATGCGAGGTTGCAAATATGAAGAAGCAAAGATACATTCCATTTGGCCTTTCTCTGAAAGTAGTTTCAGTGTCACTTGCAGATCTGAAGAGGAAAGGATTTTTTTAATAGTTTATTTTTATTTTTCTTGGAACCTCACAGTTATTACTGAAAAATCGATACATGCAGCTTTTCACTCACCTTGGGTTGATTTCAATGTCTTTTGATGTTGTAGGACTCTTGTTGGGTAATTATTGGTGTAGATGGCATTTTATTCTCTCTGTCTGCTGCATACTTGCAGTTTGGGAAATTGAAGGTGATACTTCATGTAATAGGTTTTGAAGTGACAGTGCTGTTGCTGAGAAACTCTCTGGGTGTATGGGCATATAATGTTCTTAAACTGTGTTGATAAAGCCTATCAGAATGACTAATTACAAGAAACACAGTGATTTCTGAATTCTTTCCCTTTTCTGTAAACAGGGTTATTTCCTTCTCTTTGAGTCAATGCTGGATTCTGTCATCTATGCAAAGGACAAGTACCTGGCAGAGGGAGGCTCAGGTTGGTGCTCAATTCTTTTAATAAATTCATCTCTGGGGGGAAGCTAAATGAACTCAGAGACTTAGAATAAGCTATGCATGGATGAGAAAGTTGCCAGTCTCAGTGACAAATGTTTCCATTAGTAGGAGCTTCAAGGCATTAATTTACTGTATGGGCAATAGAAGAACATTAGATGAGGTACCAAGGTCTCAAGTTGATGGTGTTTTTAAGAATAGAGGGGGCTTTTTATTCTTAACTACAGACTAAATTTTTCCTCCATAATTGTTCCCACACATGTGGGCATTTGTTTTCCCCTCCAAGTTTCTGCATAACTATGAACAGGGGAATATAAGTTTTATCCTGTAAGATGTGATACTGTTTGGGTAAGATACTGCGGATTAGAGGAAGAGTAGATAGGGTGTTTTCCTGCAGGAGGGAAGTTGTGTGGGGATGACATAATTTCAAACACGTGAAATAATTAATTGAATTAACACTGTTTCAGTTCAGCATATTTATCCTGATGGTAATAAGCTGTTTATTTTTATGGCTTGAGGATAGGGTTGTGACAAAACAAAAGGGTTTGCTTTGAAATAGAGTTCTTTTACCCATTTAAGTAGCTTAGATAGTGTTGTCTTTAGCAGTGTTTAAATACCTGTAAGTATTTATTCCTCATGTGGTGCAGTTCTGTGTGCGAGTTCTGCATGTGCTTAATTTCTTTGTCAGTATTGTATTTCATATTGACCTTTTCAATCGTAGTCATCAGTCTGGGGATTTTTTTCCCCTTTTGTACTAACCATGCACACAGTTTCACTACACTGACCTAATGATTGGATTAATGACTGTGTCACAGTGCTTGCTGCAGTGCTTCCCTCTGGTTGCAGTGAGCTTTTGTGTACTACAGAGTGCAGCAGGAAAAATGGGGTTTATGCAGTTGTTCGCAAAGCTGAATATATGTCTTAGAATATTTGTTGACCTATTGAGCAACATGGCAGAATAAGGAGTTTTCTGTTTTCAGTAATGTAGAATAGTCCAGCCACATCAGGAGCGTAGGTGTGTGCTCTGTGTAAATATATGCTGATAATTTTACACTGCAATACAATTAAATCCAGGGACATTCCCTAAAATCGTAAGGAATCATTTTATTTTTAGCTACTACTTCCAAAGCCTTCTGAAAAGGGCCAGAAATTTCTGACCTCTGTTTAAACTGTCTTTTTGGCAGATTTGCTGTTGGTTTGTAACCCTCAGAGATTCCTTTGAGAGATGGGGTATCCTGGTTCTGCAGTGCACTCATCCTTTGGGGTCTGACAATGGTCTTGGGCCCTTCTTTGATTCTTGACAAAGCACACGGTGTTGTACAGGCACTGATGGGATTTTCAGTTCTGTCAACAGTTTCATTAAGGTGCCTGCAGTTCCTGCTCCTCTGCCAGCTTCTCCAGCAGGTGAATGGCTGTGCCCTGGGTCCATGAGAAGCACTGGGTCCTGTCAGCAGCACAGACTCTTCTGCAGTGCAGCTGAATTGCACATCCAAATCCAGATGAGCCAGAACTAAGAGTTCACTCTGAGGTGAAGCCTTATGAGAGAAACTTCTGAATCGGCTTAATTTTGTCTAAAGCCACTTGGTACTATTGAGCCCAAGATCATTATTACAGGGAATGTTTGAAAGCTGAAAAAAGCAATAGCAGCAGCTGCAATTTGACCAGATCCTTCTGTGATTGAACCGGGAATAGAATCCAAATTTCCAGATATGTGTTCAGTCAGTCATATCGTCATTACCTCAGTTCAGCCTATTGACATGGAGTGGATTGTGCCAAACTGTTTAGGGTAATGTGTACAGTATAGAATAGCTTTATTTGGGAACATAACATTTTTGCTGCCCAGGGCCCATCTGTTTGTTCTTTAGAGCTGTTGCTCAAGTATAGATTTTTTCACACACTTGAGTCCAGTTTGCATTGTTGAGGGGCAACAAAGGTAAGGAAGGCATCACTCAAAACATAATACATTCAAAACATAATGCTCCTTCACATCAAAATGATGATGGTATTCACATGGAGTTACTTCTGTGTATCTGGAGGATTGCTGTCTTCCCCTTCAGCATCCTAAAATTTGTGAGGCATTGCTGAGGGCTGAAGGATTTCCCATCATATTCTCCCCACCACGTGAGCTATTCTGGTGACGGATGGCTCGTGGGCACCGAGTCGAGAAGGACACAGATGGTCAAAGTGATGAATCTGGGAGAGCTCAGAGGAGTGTGTGCTTTTGTCCAATCAGCATTTTGCTCATTTCACCTGTGAGAAGGAATAATTACTGTATTACGGGCTTAATGGGGAAAAGAAATGACAAGTCTGTCAGGATTGCACAAAAAATGAAAGTGTTACAGAAAGAGCAGAGGATTTTCAGGGAAATCAAGGGTAATGGGGAAATGGCAGATGCAGTTTTATGCAGGTGCTTTTAAGTATGTACAAAACTCCACAGTGTTTAGGTGATTTAGGCTGATATTCATATAACATTACTTACATTTTCAGTCAAATCTCACTACAGTGTATAGGACGTGGGCGGGTCTGTAAATTACTGAATTGCTGTAGTCTTCTGCCTGAGCCCTGTTGGTGGAACACAGATTTCTTTTTGTGAGGTCTGAATAGACATTGTCTACTTTTGCTGCTATTAAGAGTAAAAATGCAGAATAAATCGGAGCATTTTGTGTTTACATTTTCCCTTGTTCTTAAGCACATTGCATAATCGATCTTGAGTTCCACTGCTGATTTAAGGAATTGCTGCGGGAACAAAGATTTAATAAAAACTGATTATGGCCCAGTTCAAATGTTTTATGGGTGATAGAGGTGATTAAATTTCTCTTTGGTTTATAGAATGTCCCAGAAATTTGAGCTAGTCAGAGGAAGGAAGTTTATAAAGTAGTTGATCCCGTTTTGTTGTGTTTTTAAATTTCATTTCCAGCGGCACTACAACACTTGTGTATTCTGTAACCAGGGACTGCTAGTCTTTTCATCTCTCTTCTCACCATACTATTACACCCTATGAAACCCATTCCCCTAAAAAATAAACCCTCAAAGGCTCTTATCCCTTGCCTTTTTTGTCTGTGTCACACTGTCTTTTAATTTTTGGAGCATCAGCGGTTGCTGTTGAAGGTGTGAATGCTGTGAGGTAAAGCCAAGTGTTGTACATACACACTGTTAAACAGCAGGGGGAAAGCTTGAAGAAACAGATTTCACTCAGTGATAGCTGCAGAAACTACCTGCAGATACTCCCACCACCAGAAGGTGATGTTTTGTGATTGTGTGACAGCTGTCACAGTTGTGCTGGAACCAAGTGATACGTTTTGGACAGAACAGTTTAACTGTCCTCTTGTTTGGATTCTCATCAAACTGTCTTTGTACTGCGGAGTTAATTGTAGGCTGTTCCTGGAGACGCCTTCTGCTCTAATTTCCTCAGCTGCAAAGTAGGGCTGATGATAGTTTACCAATGGGATTCCAATTTAAGCTTGCTGATACGTACTTATTCTGCTTTAAACAATCAGCAAGTGAGAAAAATGTCAGTGTGCTTATTTTAATGTCTTTATAGAACAAAAAAAAAAAAAAACAAAAACTTCTTTAGAGAAGATTATTCTTTACAGTCACTATTTATAAGAATATTTCCTTTGGCCTAAAACTGTTCTCACTATATAAAAGATCTAATTTCAATTTGCTGCCTCTATCTTCAGTATTTTGCAAGGTAGGAAATACTGCTTTTCTGACCTACCATACAATACCAAAAATTAATTCTTTTTGATAAACTATAATTTCAAGCAGAGCTGAAGATAAAATTAATTTTACAGTTCACCAGATTTTGGAGATGAAGAGAGAAACTTGGCTTTAGTTTCTGGCCCTTTAATGTATTAATATAAAATTAAATACGGTGTTTTAGTTGACATTTTGTTTTGAAATCAGGTCAAAAATTCAACAATTGTGGCTTTAGAGGCTTTAAAACTCTGAAGAACAAAACATGGGAATTTCTTTGTGAAAAGAAACCTAGCTAAACATAAATTGAGCTTCTTCTAGTATTTGTTAGGGTTATAGACAGCCATGTACATAGCAGCTGCTCTTTGTGGGTTTTCCAGTCAGTTGAGATTGCCAAGAAATTGACTGACTTTGTTGGCAGCTGTTAAAAAGGCAAATGTCAGTCTTGCACTACCATTTGTAAAAGCTGTAAATAGTTACTTGTTCTGAATATGTTCTTGGGAGAAGGAAAAGCACAAATGTGAAACAATGTAAAATGATAGCTTTATCCTAAAAGTGGGAGGGAGGGAATCCATTAGGTTCTCTTCTGTCTGTAGGATGTTGGGCCACGTCCTACTCTTCAGATGCAGGTAGAAAAGGGGTTATTTCCAGTACCCAGAAATAGTTTTTTAGGTTGTAAGGTAAGAATCAACTAGAGCTGATAGCAAACAGGAATAAAACTGTTGAGTAAGAATGTATGCTCTTTTCTGAAAATAAGGTCTTTTCACAGAGGTTTTATGTTATTGCAAAGCCCTCACCTGAATTTCTGTTTGGGTTTCTGTCTACAGTTACAAAATATGTAGTCTCTATATGGAAGCCAGAATAGGCTGTTGCAAATTATTTTCTTAAGACATCAAGTTTCCAACCATTTCCTGGTAGCAGGATTCAACTACAAAGATACTTTGTTATGAATAGGAAATACCAGAGTAGTGTGTGAAAATTAAAATTTTGTGTCTAGTCTCTTCTGTGGACAAATGGGACTCTAGAAAGTAAAGTTGCAGAAAAAGTGTCTCATCCAAGAACTAAAAAAAAGTTATTTTTTAAATTCTTTTGAGATGTTAATAACTTTTAGACAAAAGAGAAAAAAGTCCTCTGTGTGTGTAAAATAAAATTTCACTGCTCTGTTTATGTTGTTACAGTTTATCCTGACTTGTGCACCATCAGTCTGGTAGCTGTTGGGGATATGAATAAACACGTGGACAAGCTGCTTTTCTGGGAAGATGTATATGGCTTTGACATGTCTTGTATGAAGAAAGCTGTCATTCCAGAAGCTCTTGTGGAGTTGCTGGATCCAAACACACTGATATCTACAGCCACTGTCATTAAGGTATCATATTACTTAATGCTTTGGAGTCAGATAAGAAGTTTCCTTGGTTTATGGAGGATGGGCAAAAATTCACATGACACACACACACACTTTGGCATCTTCAAAATTAGAAAAAGTGCAGTTAGGTTCTTGCTGTTAAGACTGGAAGGTTTGTATTAATTGCTTTTTTTACCAACTTTGAGTACGGTAATTTTCTCAGACTGTTCTGTTCTATGATTTCTTCTATCCAAAGCCAAAGTTACTTTGGCAATGCTCTACTGGTAACAATGCATGCATGCCTCTTTCTAATCCGTGCTGTCATGAGCAGTCACTGTCCAGCTCAGACGTAGGGGCTTATCAGATTTTGCCATTGTGCAGCATATAGCATAACTGTTGTGCTGATTGGCTTTATACTCATTTATTCTCATTTAGCCATCATGGTTTTAAAATAATTTAAAATCAATTCATGTGCTTGTTTGCTGGAGTTACAGTACAAAGTAGTAAAATTAATGAGTTGAGGAATAGTGGCATTATAGGTAAATTGTTTTAATCAATAGCTATCCCACAGAACAAATGGATTATATTTTGTAGGGAAAGTTTAAAAATGTTCCCATTCATCATTATGATTATTCCAGAAGGTACTTTGGTGTGTTTGCTCACATCAGGTGAGCTGCTTGTTCTATACAGTTCACAATGTAACTTTTCAAGGAAAACATAACCTAAAGAAAGAAAAGGCAGCATGAAAAATCGTAGAAGGCTTTGGGTTAAAGATCATCCAATTCCAACACCCTGCTGTGGGCAGGGACACCTTCCACTGTCCCAGGGTGCTCAGACCTACCTCCCTCCCTCCAGTCAATGAACAATTCCAGAGATGGGGCAGCCAAAACTTCCCTGGGCAGCCTGTGCCTGGGCTTCACCACCCCACAGTAAAGAATTTCTTCCTGATATCAAATCTAAACCTGCTGACTTTTAATTTGAATCCATCCCCCCTTGCCCCTCCATGCTCTTTGAAAAAGTCTCTCTCTGTCTTTCTTGCAGGCTCCCCTCAGGTGCTGGAAGGCACAGTTAGGTCACCCCAAAGCTGCCTCTTTTCCATGCTGACCAGTCCCAATTCTCTCAGCCCTTCCTCACAGGAGAGCTGCTGCATTACTTTGGTGGCCTCCTGCGGACTCACTCCAACGTCTCCCTGTCCTTCCTGTCATGGCACCTAAAAACTGGATGCATAAATCCTGCAGAGAGGAGGGAAGAATAGCCCCATGTACCGACAGAGGCTGGCAGCCTCCTGGCTGGAAAGCAGCATTGCAGAGAGGGATTTGGGGTTTCTGGCTGACACTAAGCTGACCACGAGCCAGTAACACACACCTGTGTGACAGAGGCAGTCAGCAGCCTCCTAGGCTGCATTAGGAAGAAGGCTTATCACCAGTAGCTCAAGAGAGATGCATCTTCTCTTGCACCCCAGGGAGCTTGCTGTACCCCAGGGAGATGACTTCTGGAGTGCTGTGTCCAATCTCAGGCTCCCCCAGTGCAGGAGTGAGATGACTGTCCTGGAGTGAGCCCAGAGAGAGACTGCAGAAGGGCTTCTGCAATGGTCCTTTCAACCTCAGTTACTCTGTGACAGATACAAAACCAATCTGGCAAATCAAACCCCCTTCCCCTTTTAACCCATACCAGTTTGATGTTGTAATTTACCATGTGACTGCATGAAGGAGGGGTGAAACAGGTCGAGATGCCTGTGAAAGCTGCTTACTCAGCAAGGGGCAGCTGCCATCAAGAAGCAACTTTCCTGAACAGAATGAGCTACTACGTGTAGTTCCATACCACTGCTGCTCAAAGTGTCTGTTTATTTGGGCATGTGAGGAAGAGGAGTTTCAGATGTTTTGTCACATGGGATTAGGTAGTTTTTTAGTCTCTTCCCATGTTTTGGAAAGCTGAAATAGTATTGCCTTATAAAAGTTATTTCATACTGAGAACAACTGAACAACCTTTGTCTAAAGGGAGATGTTAATTGACATTCCTCATTGTTACTGACAGAATTTTATTATCGTTTCTGACAGCATATTGACTGTAATTCTGCATCCACTCCAGACTTGGAATTCTCTTCAGATTTCACCCTGAGCATTACAATGAGCACACAGTGTACGGTAAGAAAATTTTAGTTTCTTCATACATGGTTGGTATCGCATTGGACTAAGAGACAATCCATTAATTATCCTTCATTTCTCATCGGTCCTTGCCTTGAAACATTCATTTCTGCAGTACAGAGGTGTCAAATGAGCTCTTTCTGTAAGGAGAGATGGAGGTAAAACTCCAGTAATGGTTTTATGGGGTAATACAGGTAGGTGAGGAAAGGGACGGGTAAGGAGCCTTAACACTGAGATCTTTCTGTTTTGTTCTCTAGCTCATTTTCTGAAATAGCAGAAAGTCTGATGTTAGCTTGCCTAAGTAATGCATTGAGCTTTCAAACACTGTATTATAAGCAAAGGCAGGATTGCCTATTTTTTACAGTAATGTCAGTAATTTGCTTTTATATTCAATACAAATAATAAGTGCTTTCTACCAATTTATTAAAATACCATCACTGAACTTGACAAAAGAGCATTACACTCTGAAATCAGTAGTAAAAACTGAAAATTTTGCCCTCTGGAGTATTGTGAAACTTCTGGGAGTTTCATACTTAAGTCACATCACAAACTCAAGTGTAAAGTAGTAATTTTTAGCTTCTAATACACTGAAATTAATTGTGCTACAGCTGGTGTATTGGGCTTTTGCACGAGTATACAAAGAAGAGCTGCAGGCTTCCTCTGATGTGGACACAAAGAAGATGTTTCTTTATGATATAAACTGCTTAGGCTGATGACAAAATCTTGGATGCCTGCATCAGGCAGTGTAGTTCCCTGGTTTGGATGTTAGTTCTGCTGCTGCATTTGCCACTGTTTTTGCACACTAACAGTCTGCAAGAGTTTGTTGGTGTCAAAAAGTGAAATTTCCCCATGTAGATTGTTTAAATCAGCATAATTTTTAATTAGTAGGTGTGTATAAATTATTTATTTGTCAATTATCATCAAATTAGGTAAATACACAGTAACATTTTGGGGTTTATTAAATGGAAATCTGTATATTTTACTGTGCATATAAATAAAACCCCTCCTGTTTGAGGGTGTCATAGGATAAATCTTGTTGCCTCAGGGTAGGGTTAGGTTTGATTTGAGATCAAGCTCCAGTGCAGCCC
Source organism: Rhadina sibilatrix (assembly GCA_013400275.1). NCBI lineage: Eukaryota > Metazoa > Chordata > Aves > Passeriformes > Phylloscopidae > Rhadina > Rhadina sibilatrix. Next base: position 42,612 of record VWYO01012977.1, on the reverse strand, counting down.
TGGTTTAATTTTCCTAATATGGCCCCATTTGAATAACTGATTAAACAGAAATCTTTACAGAATGTTGGTCATCTTTCTGATGTTTGGCTAAAGTAAAATAGCTTATTTTATAAACATTGTTTTCCCAGTACTGGGCTCTTACAAAAACTTCATTTCTGTTCTGTGATTCTGTGGCATCACTGCCATATAAATCAAGATGTATACCTGCATTTTAGGAGTTCCAAGAAAGGGAGGGATGTGGGGGAAGCACAGTGTTTCTGAAATTTTGCAGCGAGTGCAGGTTCTAAAAAATTATCAGAATGCTGTAAGTGTTTTGCACTACATCATTTAGGTTTATTGACACTTTGAGTGAAATTTCCACAGTTTCTATGATGGATTGTAGAAGTTTAGGTGAGGGTTGACAGTTCATCCATCATATCAGGCTGCCTAACCTTGCAGTAAATGAACAATAAAAGTCCATTATTTATGTTGAAATTTTTGAGGAGATGCTTTAAGATTGTAATTTGTCCTTTGGAAGTAATATTTGATGTTTTTCTTGTTTGCATATGTTTTGTTGTTCTACTAGCTTTTCATTTTCTGCACAAAAAGAGAAAGTTACCTACATATCCCAAAATTCCAGGGTTTTGTACTTGTCTCTTAGGATTTTTCAGGGTTTTTATAAATTATGAACACTTTAAAATATCTTTGCATTATTTGCAAACAATATTCCACAAAAATAGCAATTTGGAAATCCATCTTCATGTGAACAGTCTGCATTTCAAAGCAGCTTTTCCTCAGCCATGGAAGTGTGGAAGCAGCTTTGGTTGTCTTATTCCTGGTGTTGCCATCAACATTGCTGATAGCAGAGCAGTGTTACCATCAGAGCTAGGACTGGCTCTGTTGAATAATCTGTCCTTGGAAACCAGGCAACTGAAAAATGTAGAGGCACGTGGTTCTGTTCTTTGTTTTGGGGATCCTCTTGCAGACCAGCTCCTTGGCTGTAGGGGGTGGGTTTGTTTCCCTGCCCCCTCCCAGGGCACTGTGTGCATGCAGAGCAGTGTGGGACAGACATTTCTACACATTTGTACAGCATGAAATGCATGGCTGCTGTTGCTGAACTTGGTTTTGCAGAAGCTTTGCACTGATAGGAAGTAATTTAGCAAATTGTCAGAGAAAAGAGCCATGGGGTCTTCTGGTTGGAGGGTGCAACATAATGGTTGAAGAGCTAAACTCTCAACTGTTGTCTCTAGGAGTAACAGCCCTCTCAGGGTCTGGTGCTTCCTCCCATCAGCCTGTTTGCCTGTTTGTGCTAACAGGACAGGGTGCTGGAAAAGATGACGGGAGTCAGAACCATAATTGCAGTTTTTTACCAACTCACTACCACATTTGTTTTGGTCATGGCTTGGAACGCCCCCAAGATCCCTCAGGCAGGAGAAGCTGCGCCTCGTAGTTCTGTGGCAAAATCATAGAATGCTTTGACTTGGAAGGGATCCTAAAGATCACCTAGTCCACGCCCCTGCCATCCCCAGGGATCTCACCCCTTGGATCAGATTGCTGCAAGCACCACCCAACCTGGCCTTGAACATTTGCAGGGATGGGGCATCCTGGGCAACCTGTGCCAGGGCCTCACTATCTTCACAGTAAGAATTTCTCCTAATACGTAATCTAAATTTCTTCTCTTTTAGTTTAAAACCATTCCCCCTTGTCCTATCACTATCTGCCCATGTCAAACAATGTTAAATTCCTCTAAAATCTGTTTTTCTTCAGCTGATTGTTTTCTGGGTTTGGATGAATGTACGAAGGACGTGAATGCCCACCCATCATGGTGAGCTTGTGTGAAATAGAAAAGCTGTCCAGTTCACAAAAAAGAGCATAGCATTGACACATCTGATTTTTGTGTCCTTCCACTTATTTGAAACTACTCTCATACTTCTCTTTGACCAAAAAAACCCCTAGGAGAGTATTAAGTCATTCTCATTAGAGATGAGCCTCATGTCTTACTGTAGGTGCATCTTGAGGGTATTGCAGGTGCTCCTGTAATACACTGAGCCATAGCTTTAAAAAATTATTAAGGCTCCAAATAGTTTTTGTTCAAGAAATTAAATAAGTCTTCCAAAAAAATTCTAATATGCATAAGAAATAAAAAAATGAGCAAAAAATAAACATTTTAAATATGACCTTTTCTGTGCTGGTTAGTCTTTTTGAAGTCCTGAGACAGGGTGAGATAGTTAGGGCTTATTTCTGAGAATATATTGCTTCTGTTAATTTTTCCTTCATTCCTCGCATGCTTTGCTGCAAAGAAGCATTTCCTAGTGTTAATTTTATATATCATTATTTTAGCTTTCAAAGATTGAAGATTTTCAAAGCGTGAAACAGTTGCATGGAATCATTATATGAAATTGTTCCCAAACACTTTTATTGCAAGTTGACTTGATTTTGGTCCTACAAGGATAATAGAAAAAAAAAAAAAAATTAGCCTGCGGAAGTGCATTTTCCTAATAAAGAGCTAGGGTTTGTCACTGCTGATTTTAATGAGACATCTGGCTAATATCAGTTAGTAGATGCTGCTAGAAAAATACTCCATTAATTGTATTCTAAGTTGATTGCTGTGTGAGCTTTTGAGATAAAATATAATGGTGATTACCCTCAGTATAGAAATCAATTGACAAACTTTCTCTTTTGTTTGCAAGCATTTCCCCTGTGAGTCCATCAAGGTTGATCTTTCCTAGCTGAATAACAATATCCCTGGAGAGGAAAATGGCTGTATCTCTTCATTGCTCCCAGGAGATCTTGTCAAAGAGCAGGGGATGTGTATAAAAAGTGGGAGGGAGGAAGGGGGTGAAAGGAGGATAATGAACTAGAGAATGTGACTGATGTATTAAAACCTTCACAAGGAAAAAGAAAGTTGAATTGATTCTAGAGGAAATCATTTTAAGAATGAAAAAATCTTTGCTTGTTAAGATTTTCTTAAGTGTTAGGCACTTTCATTTCTTAATATCCAATCTTCCACTTGGGAGCCAACAAGATGTATTACCAATTGAATCTTTGGTTCCAACCTTAGGTGAGAAACTAAATTTTTCAAGATAGAAGTTGGAAATCTGGTTTGGGTACCATAGTTAAACCCATCTTGAATGCCTGATTTCTGAGTAAAGGAAATACTGCTCTACCATGTTACAAAGCAGGTTTCGTCCTTCTCATTTATTTACTTATCTGTAGCCTCCTCTGTAGTGATGTCCAGATTATTAATCTTTAAAACAAAAAATTGCTGGGTTTTAATTGCCAGGGGTTTCTTTTCCCTGTGACAAAAACACAGCAACTCTGCTGCATGGATGACAAACATTCCATCTCCATGCTTGAATAAACTCCATCAAAAGCACATTATCTCCCATTTCTGTGGCCAGCTGTCTAATTGTATTTGTTGTAGCCACTCACTGTTGGAACATGATACTAGTGAAGAGCAAGAATGATAAATTACTCACTGTAGGTGATAGTGATGATGATAATTTTTAATTTCCTTGTTCCTAAGTGAATTGGTAGGGCTGCCTTTGAGTTCTCATAAGGAAATGAGCAGTCTCATTTGTTTTGTCCAGTTAAAAATGCTGCATGTAATGTACAGCCAGCCATTTTCTTAAGGAAAAAAGCTGTAGTGTTCAGATGTATTTGAATTGAAATTTAGACTTTTCTTTGCCTTTCAGCTAAAGGCTCGGAGTGGAAGAGTGTAAATAATGTGTACTAATACTCGTTTATTGTATGTTATAGTTTTTTGTGGTTTTATTAAATTTGGTACATGTTACATAAATAAATGGGGAGAAAAATAATCTTGAAATCATTTAGCTGGGAGAGAAGAAAAACTGTTTGAAGACAGGTGAATCTTATTGGCAGGACCTGCTTAATTTAGAGGTTTTCCATATGTTTGCATGGACACCTTAGAAACCCTCAGTAATGGATGAAGATCTTAAACTACATGAACTCTTCATCAAAATGTGGGGTTGACAAAATCAGATAGGAGTTTGTGGGCGCTATTTTAATTTCAGGAATATTTTATTCTTAATTGAGTGAACTCGTTGTTGACCTTTGTAGGATGTTACTCTGCAGTCTCAGTGATGTATATCTATTAATGTATATCTAATCCTTAATGTTTCCTTCATTCCTTATTTGGCCACCTTAGTTCCTGGGGTAAATACATTGGCTTTGTTTTGGGGTTGGAGATTTTGTCCTCACAGCTCACCTTTTTTCCTGACAAGTTATTTGAGGACAGGAAGAATAATATTTTGGTAGTGTTTTCTAATATTTATTGTCCTTTGAGGTTCAAGCATGTGTCAGGCTGGAGTTGTAGTTATTTATTACCAGTTTAGAAGTCATTATTTTTGTTTTCCTCTTTCATGGTATTCATGAGACTGGCACTTGAAAGATTTTTCCAAAGAAGGTTTACATTCTTACTGATTAGTTGTAGGCGAAGTTGTAAATGAGCTGTCAAAAGTGTAACAAAAAGATGAGAGAAATTGCAGTAGGAGAAATAACAGCTATCATTATGCTTAAAAAAACCAAAAAACCCCCAAACAAACAAAAAACCCCTCCCAAAAACGCCAAAAAAACCCCAAAACAAAAAAGCCAAAAAACAAACAAAAAAACACCACAAACAAACAAACACACACAAAAAAACAAAAACAAGAAAAAGAATCCAAGGCAGTAGTTGTAAAGCATCATTTAGAATTCATGGGGAAATTATTTGCTTGTTCCTTTTCTTCTGTTTGGCCTCTTGTAAAAAAGATGTCACCTTTAATGAAAATCTGGCCAGACCTGTATTTCATTTTAATATGCATGTGTCTGTGATTGCTTCTAGTATGCCACTTGAGATTTTTTTTTTCTTATATTTTGCTGCATGTGATAAATTACACAACAAGAAGGGAGGACCAAATCTTCCTTCAATTGTAAACATTGGAAATATCTTTCTTTGTAGTATTGCATATTTAATAGATACTTGTGATTATTATAGGTACTGCAATTTGGGATAGTGTTCAAAAGTGAAATGAAAGGGAAATATTTTGAGCTTCACTTCTACAGAAATATTTTTCTGAAATGCACTTAAACATAAAAGATACATAATGGTGCATTTCAACATAAAACACCAACAAGTTACAAAAAGAGAGAAAGGAAGGTATAAGTCCTTAAAAGAAGACAGTAAACAAACCCACAATATTATAGCTAGTTTTTTATTATCAAGTATTTCAACTTTGATTTGGGATATATTCTTTTTAAACACTCAGGACTAATGATTGTAGATAAAATTGAAGAAATCATGTACTTTACTTCTACCTTTTTTCCCCTTTTCTGAATACATTATTGTGGGGTACCAGATCATTTCTGAAGTGGTGCAGTGCTTACACTAATACAGCCTGAGAGTGGTGGTGGTTGTTTTGGTTTAGAAAACAACTAGTGTGGAAACAGACCTGTGTGATGCTGTCAGAGATTTTAGTTTTGCAGAGCTCTTCAAGGATGCTTATGATGCCAAGGTTGAGGGATCAATCCCATATGAGCCATGAACTCAGTGATCCTTGTGTGTCCCTTGCAAGCCAGAATATTCTGTGACTCCCGCTGCTTCACGTAAAATTCGAAATTCTAATGGTGTGTATCAAGCTTTTTGCAAAACACTGAGAGGACAAATAATTAGAACTGTGTTGTGCCTTTGTATCCTTCAATACTTTTCCAGAGGTGGACATGCAATTCTTTAGATTGGAAAAGACCTTTAAGATCATTGAGTCCAACCTCTAACCCAGCACTAAACCATGTCCTCAGGTGCCACATTCACATGGCTTAAATCACTCTAGGGATGGTGACCCCACTGCCTCCCTGGACAGTCTGTTCCAATGCCTGACAGCCCTTTCAGTGAAGAAATTTTTCTTAATATCCAGTCTAGACTCCCTTGGTGCCACTTGAGGCTTTTTTCTCAAGGCCCCTTTTCAGGGAGTTGTAGAGGGTGAGAATGTCCCTTCTGAGCCTCTTTTTTTCCAGACTAAAAACCCACAGCCCCCTCAGCTCCTTCTCATCAGATTTGTGCTTCCGACCCTGCTCCAGCTCCATTCCTTTCTGTGAAACCTCTCCAGTATTTCAAAGTCTTTCTTGTATCATTCTAGAGAATCACCTGGCAGGTTTTAGGAAGTCTGGGTGTGCTCTTTGTAAGGAGTCTGTAGGTATCTGTGTAGGTGGCTTGAGATCCCTTTGGCCTGGGGCAGACAAAATATGGCAAAACAGCTCAAAAAGCAGAAAGATCTCAGTACACTGACAATGTAATTAAAACTTTAAGCATAGCATTGTGTTTGAATGAGCATATATGGAGGACAAACTGTGGAGGACCATACAAAACAATCTGTTTTTTGAGAACAGCTGGTGAATTTAATACCTCCTATAGTGTGTCTGTTCAGAAATAAAACTGAACTTACTTCATGAAAATAATGTCTAATTTGGATAAATTGAGTGCCTTTCAAAGTGATGTTACTGGCAGGGCAATACATGCAATCTATCGCATGAAATCTTCCATGTGAAATCAGGGAGAGGAAAAAAAGGGGCTTCATGTAGGCTGGAGTTACTGGGAGGCTTTGGCAAAGATTTGAGATGGATATTATTCCCCGGATATATGCAAATAACTGCCTCTGTTGAACAGCAGGTTTCAGCGTTTTCAGTTTATTATTTTAAAAGGGTAAGCCACAGGCTATGCTCATCAAAGTGGGATATATTTATTCAGTGCCTTTTTTTTTTTTTTTT
>VWYO01012977.1:18599-35848 GCA_013400275.1 Rhadina sibilatrix | reverse complement strand
TTTTTTTTTTTTTTTTTTTGCTTTCTCTATTTCCTCAGCTGTAATTGGGTTGTAGAATAGCTGTCATAGGGAATATTAGACAAATTTTGCAGGTTGTCAGTAACTGCTAGGTTTGGTATTAGACTTCTTGTTTTCCCAAGGGTTTAAAATATGAAAGATGGCAATTAAACACACTGTTGGTAAAAACCAATTACATCGTTCTAACCAATTTCAGAAAGAAAATCGTCAAACCAAGTGTGTGTGGTTGGTTCTTTTAGTTGGCTCAAAAAATTTTGAAAATTATTAATGAAAGATACTCATTAGATTTCTCAATTGTAGTGTGTGCTCTTGCAGTTAGTTTTTAAAATGTCATTCAAGCTCTCCCCTCAATGTATTTAACTTAAAAAAATACAATTTCTGTTCAGCTAAACAGGGCTAGGGTTGTCTATTGTCATAACTCACCAGAGAGTATGTTTCAGTTTTGGGGTGCCTCCACTGCCCAGTTTTAGCTGACAGAGTTTTGAGGAATGCCCAGAGCTGTTCACAGGAGCATATTCTCAGGAACTTGAGCAATAATATTTTTCTGTTTTTGGTTTCTTTGGGCTCAACGATTATTTCAGTGTTCAATATTGAAGGACATCTATCCATTTTAGAACACAACAAGAAGAAATTAATGGATCAATGTAGAGGTCTTGTTCTCTGTAATCCCTGGAGCTCTGACTAAGGCAGTCTTTGTGATGTGTAATAATTATTATTACTACTCTGGATTAGCTATTCAAAGTCAGTGTTTCAGGTTTTTTCAGGTAGGGAAACCACTGATGCTGTAAAGAATAGTTATTTATGTAGTCATTTACAAAAGGTACAAATCCTGTTTCCCTTAACACAGGGGAGGCAGCAGTTACTTTCTTTGCTTGTAACTGAGTTTCTTTTCAACCTGAAATTGACCCCAAAAAATAGTTCTCTGGAGCTTTTTCTCAGGGTAGCATTTCTCTGGGTGTTTCTGTCATCTCTTGTTATCAAGTATATGGATACTTGCATTCACCTCAGCTATGGTCTGTCTGCCTGGAGCTTTTGGCTTTTTGGTCCAAGATGTATCTTGATTGTCTTGTTTTCTCTGGAAGCCAGATTTTGTTTTTCTCCTCAATGTATTTTTGTTGTCAAAACCTTGCTTTCCTGCAGGAATCATATCCTAGGTCTTATTTGTAAGTATACCAGCAGTATTGAGCTGATGATTGAAAAATATTTTATATGACTTGCTAGATCTCTGACTAATGTCCAGAAAAGATTGTGCATCAATAAAAGTAATATGATGGGTCAATAGAACTTTGTCAAAACTTTCTCAATCTTTACTCAAAAGGCATATTAGAGACAAGGCTTTAATTCACTTGGGAATGAGATTCTCAGATTGAGTGATAGGACTTTAGTAGAGGGCTGGAAGAGTCACTGTTTCTACTGTCTGATGCTCATTTGTCATGAAGGGCTCTCAGTGTCTCCGTAGTTTGTTTTGTATTTTAACTCCTTAGCCACATTGGAATTTGGAACTTGCTAGGCTTGTCTGGAGTGCCCTTTATTGAAAAGCAGCTGCTTTAGCATAGTTATACTGTTTTAATGCATTGTATTGTTCATTGTGTTGGCAACATCTGTTTTGGATTTAGATTAGAGAGGAAAAATACCAGAATGACTTATTCATATATGTTTCATAATGATAAAACCCTATACCCTCATTTTGTAAGCATGTTTTACCTTTTTTTCCATCACTAACTTGTGAATCTATATGAAGGATGTGCTATAGAAATTGTCCTTTTTAGCTTTTCAGAACAAGTTTCCTGATCCTGGACTGGGAGAAAAACCCTGGTGCAGTGAGAGAGAAGTTATGATAGGTTGTTTGCAGTGGGTTTTCGTGGAACAGGCTTGCCATCATTGCATTGGTACATACTTTGTTTGAATGCACTGCAGCTGATGTGGGGAGAGTCCCTTCCTCCCGTGGCAGGGATGGAGAGAGTCCCCAGCTGAGTAACTTCAGCTCACTATGGTTACTCAGAAGCTCTATTTGGGTCATTTCTTCAGGTTGATGTGATAGAAAAGCACAGCTGCCTTGGCACCAGGGTCTGATGTGCTTTAGCCTTTTCACGGGATGGGAGGAAGCAAGTAAAGGTGAGCTTGGACAGGATTTCACAGGTGAAACTGAAGTGGATGCTTTTTATTAACATCTTCCAGTTGTTTATTTGGGTTTCTGGGACTCTCACAAGCAATTTTTTTTTTTTTGGTCAAAAAAGCAGTCCAGCATTAAAAGACTGAGTGACTAATAGTGTCAATATGCTGTTTTGTGTGTGAACATTTTGTATCTACTAGTACTATGAAGAAATTCTTCCCTGTGAGGGTGGTGTGGAGCTGGCACAGGTTGCCCAGAGAAACTGTGGCTGCCCCAGCCCTGGAAGTGTTCATGGCAAGGTTGGATGGGATTGGAGCAACCTGGCTTGGTAGAAGTTGTCCTTGCCCATGGCACAGGGCTTGGAACAAGATGATCTTTTAGGCCTCTTCCAACTCAGACTAGTCTGATTTCTTTTCCTGTTCAAACTGGACGAAAAGTCCCACTAATGAATTAGGCACTGAAGAGAGAGGCTCTTGAGGTTAGGAGTGGGATAGCAGGAGGGACAGAGAAGGAATCATATGGAGAGTTACAATTAGAAACTATTAGCTGCTGGAAGGGCCAGCAGGAAGCATTTGTAAGTGTTTTTCCTTATCTGTGTGTGTAGTAGAGGAAGAAAAGGATTCCCTTCCTGGTTGTGCTCTGCCTCTGTTCACAGAGAGCTTCTGTGGAAATTCCTGTTCAGCCACACAGCGAGTGAACAAATCACGGATCCCCGGTACTTGGTGCGTGTTTACTGAGGGTCATGGAGAGGACAAGGACTGAGTTTCATGCTTGTGGGTTTGCACATCTGAAAGGCTGTTTTCTTGTATATGAATGGTTGCAGTTAAGGTGTGTGGGTTGTTTTGGAAACTCATACTAAAATCTGATGTGCAATAAAATGCAGTTACAGTGGGCTGAATAGTCTCAAGTAGAGCAAAGGTGTAATGGCAGCATTTTTTTTTTTTTTACCTAGAATTTCCAGCATACTTGAAAGCATAAATATAAGCTTGTTCCTCTTGGTATACTCTTGAAAAGGAGTAGAAATTCCTATAAATTCATACATGAATCACAGAATTTTTCCTGAGTTGTCACTATTTTTCCTTTATGGTATTTACATTTTCACCTCTTTTTTATAGGCAATTGCTGGTTACTTTGATGTATTTTTTGAGAAGAACTGCCACAACAAGGTGAGTGTTTGGAGTTTTGCATTTTAAAAATGTCTTTGAAAGATGAGGATTTTATTTTGCCTCAAGGTATTTGGCATTGAGTCTGTTTTGCTGTAGCAAAGACTTTATATGCATTTGTGTTTGGTAATTGATTGATGTGGCATGGTATGAGAAAGGTTGTTTTTAATCAAACTCTTGAACTCTCCTGTTGCAGGTCTTGTTTTCAACTGGTCCCCAGTGTACCAAAACACACTGGAAACAGACAGTTTTTCTCCTCGAGAAGCCAATTCCTGTAGAAGCAGGTACATTTAAATTCAGTTGGGGTGCAACAATGGTTGTGTTACAGTGCTGTTACCATTAAGTCTAAATATAAAATACTTCAAAAATGACATAAATTTCAAAAAGAACTAGTAAATAACTCTTTCAGCTGCTGTTGAAAGAATTTTTTTCTCTCATCAAAACAGGGAACTGTGTACAAAATTCTTATTTAAAATTACACATAAATATATGCATAAGTATCTTGTAAGTGGGCATATATCTTATAGTTGTATAGCTCCATACTGGAATTTTGGTGAGGAAGGTTCTTTATCTGTGAGGAAAGCATTTCTGATCCAAAAAAATGTAAGCCCAGAACACTGCTATTGACATTCTCCTTATTTTGACATTACTAATATTCTGAAGTATCAAATTTGCCAGGTGATTGCATAGGATTCCTTGTAGCCCTCCTGAACTGTTCTGTATTTAAATGGATCATGAGTATATGCATAGGTTGTATCTGCCACAGTGGGGTTACCCTGTAAAATGAAAACAGTTTTAAAGAACTCACAGCCATGAATTCCAGTCATTGAAGTGTTGAATAGGTTAGTTTGACACACTGTAATTTTGTTATAAAATGGTTAAGTACTGTAAAAAGTTTTACCTTGAATTTGATGCAAGTAAAAAGGTTTTTGTTGTTGTCAGGGATAAGCAAGATTTAAATGATAAACTGCTGAGGTGAGGTTTTGAAGACTATAAAGTGATGCTTGTTAGTGGTTTAATGAGTTCTGTTTGTGAAGTCTTGAAAGCACGTTTTATACAAGTAGTGAAATATTCCTTGCTTTATAGACACAAGTATATCCATGACCCTCTTAGAATGGTCATGCAAGAGGATGGACATGCAACAGGTCAAGAATTATAAATCTTAACCTCTTATTCCTGTAGAACTTTCTTTCAGACTCTCACAGTCCTTTTATAATCCAAGGAAATTAAGTAATTACATTTTTTTGCTGTTATTTTATTTCTGTCCCTGTGGCCACTAGATATTTACTCACCACTGTTGAACTATCACCCAGTGATGAATCGGTTGTCTTTGAGGGCCCCTTTTCTTTACAGACTAGCAGGACCAAAGGAGGAGGCTCAGAATGGAGCTCATTTCTGCTGGTCAGTTAATAAACCAATGGTAATACATGGTCCTGGCCTGCACAGTTTGTAAATAGATCAGACATATTGGGGGGAAAGCATAGAAGAAGTTGTGTGGATGCTTCTGCACTCAATTGAACTGCTTTTACAGTGGTCTCTTCCAGCTACCAGACATGACAGCTTTTTACCAGGAGCTTCTTTGCTAGAGGCACTGAGGCTCATGATATCTGACAAAACATTTCTGTCTTTCATGCTTTGATTTTATTTTCTTAAGCAATTTTTATTTGCACTTTCTTAGGTCCTGTCACTTCTTGAGGTGCAGCCATGCTTTGGTGCATTTGTACTTGACTTGTGTTCTCTGCAGATTCTTTCTAGACAAGGCTGACTAAGATCTCCTTGCTGCTACTCATTAAATCTCAATGTCATAGAATGAATTTTTTTAAAGTGCAATGACATTTGTTAAAACATGCACATTATTTCATATTACAGAGATCATTTGACATTTTTCAGCTGTGGGAAATTACTGGGAGGTGTGCCCCAGCCTGGAGTTCTGGTCTTAGGTGTGGTGACTTTCTGAAGGCAACTGCAGAAATAATGTGCTCTGAAGCAGTGAACACAACCAATTTAACCTTCAAGATCACTTGTGCTGTAACTCCTTCCTTCCTTTTTATTAGCTCGTATTTCTTAACATTGTTCCCATAATAAATCTTGTTACAGCTGTGTTTCTCTTTCTGCCTGTCTCCTTCTCTTTGTAATTATTTGAATTCCCCTTTCCCATCCTTTTTCCCATTCTGTCTGGTTTTATATCTTACGTGAAATTACCACTTAAATCTAGGATTGTCTGCCTTTTGCTTCTAGTGTTAAAGAATATTCTGAGAGAAACTCCTGATGTAATTATCTTTTGTAGTCCCAGTTCATTGATGACATAAGCCCATCAAGCAGAACGTGCTTCCTGATATTTATATAGGAATGTATGTTAACTTACATGATTTTTCTGGAAAAACCACTCTGACTTGCATCCTTCTCCTTCATTGTTCCAAAAATCTTTTTTCTTCGAGACATGTTATAAGTACAGATTTCACTGTCTTCCTTTTTTAATATTCTTTTCTTTGTCTAAATAATGACTTGAATATTCATCTTGGTAATTTGTGGCTAGCCAATTTTTTTTCTTTCTTCAGTCTTTCCATTTTCTCAACTAAACAAACAGTTCAAATTCATTTTGTAGTCTATTTCACCTTGCACTTCCAGCTGTTTCTCTTGTCCCACTTGTTAATGAATTAGCACCACTTGTTACCACTTCTTATTCAGCCTGGCAGGTTGAACTGAGCTCCACTCTGAGTGCACTCAGCTTTTAAGGAAACCTTGTCTTCAGAAGGGCTTTCCTCATTGCAAACTGGAGGCAAAAGTAACTCTATTAGATTAAACACATTTGCATCATTTGAAGCCTTTATGTCCATCCCTGTATTTACCAGTATTCATCAGCCCTCTGTATAAATTCTTAGATTCAGAAATACATTATAGCAGTGGGAGAAACAGCAAAGAAGATGAACTTTTGACTGAATATATTCATAGAATCAATAAGGTTGGAAAAGACCTTTAGGATCACTGAGTCAAGCCATTAACCCAGCACTTCCAAGGGCACCATTAAACCATGTCACTAGGTGGCACATCTACAGTTCCCTGGGCAGCCTGTTCCAGTACTTTACAACCCTTTCCATGAAGAAATTTTTCCTAATGTCCAATCTAAACCTCCTCTGGTGCAACATTTCCTCTTATCCTGTTGCTCATTACCTGTGAAAAGACCAATTCCCACCTGGCTACAAACTCCTTCCGAGGAGTTACAGAGAGCAGAAGGCTGTAGACAGCCCTAAGCCTCTTTTTCTTCAGGATGAGCCCCCTCAGTTGCTCCTCATCAGACTTGTGCTCCAGAGCCTGCCCCAGATTCATTCCTTTCTCTGGACACACTCCAACAACTCAGTGTCTTGGATTCAGGTGCCCAAAACTGACCCCAGGAATCAAAGTGGGTCCTCAGCAGTGTCCAGAACAGGGGGATGGTCACTGCCCTGGTTCTGCTGACCACACTACTGCAGATCCAAGTCAGAATGCCATTGGTCAAGACAAAGTCTTCTTTTTTTTTAGTAAATATTGGGAAATAAACAGAATTAATGCAATTAAGTCTTCACAATAATCTGACCAGTGTTACCATGATGGCATTCACTTGTAGCTTTTTAATAGGTTGTGAAGGAAGAATTTGCTAGTGGAAAGCACATTTAAACTGGGTTTTTTTGTTTGAAAACATCTTTCAGACAGGGCAGTGGCTGTTTTTCCCCAGTGAAGAAAAATGGTTCCCTCAGATTTTTAGTTCCAAGTAAAATAATAAGGCTGACTAAAAGTCCCTTATCAGATGCTTTATAGCTTTTGGGGCCATGCCTGGAGTGGTTATAAAGCACTGATTGTATTTGGGTTTGCTCTGTAAAAGAGGCTGAGCTCATAGATACCCAAACCTGCTGGGTATTTAACTGGAAAATGCTCTTTTATGCCATGGCAAAATTGTTTTGTTCTGCAGTGTGAACTAGCTAATTTTCTCAGCTGTTTGATGCCAGGGTATTTGTTGTAAAAATAGATCTATTTTCTCAACCATAAAAAGGACTGAATGTTTTGATCTATTCTAATAATAGGAGAATCAAGCAGTTGCAAGCCAAAGGATGAGTCTTGGAGCTCGTCCTGCCTCCTTTGCTGGTCCTGCTGCAGCCTGCACTCCATGTACAATGTTTGTATGTCTCTGGGATGAAGTGGGAGAGGTTAAGTTCTGGGTCAAAAGGTCTGGACAGCGAGGCAATAAAATCTACACCTAATTAGTACTTATTTGATTATTTGCTGCTGAGTTTCAGCTTGATACCTGTGGTAGATAGCTTCATATGTAATGGATATATGCAAATGGATATATTTAATGGCTAATTTCTGTTCATTTCATTTAGATTTAATGTGTGAGTGGGGGATAGCCTCTTACTGTTCATATGTTCTGAAAGAACAGTTTTCTTCCTCATGGACTGTGACAAGAGACTTGAAACTGATTTTCAGTCAAGTAAAACAAAATAGCATCAGCAGGTTGGATATGCTTTAACTGTTTAGCAAGCAATTAAAATTAAAGAAACTGGAGAAAGAAGCAATGTATCCTGGGTTTTCTCAGACAAAACAGTGATGTATTGTAGACTCCCTACAGAGTATGAGCCTTCTCTTGGAGCCCTTTTAATAGCTTGAACATGTCTTTATTTTGAAGATTGAAATTGAGATGTCAAAGCAGTATCTTTTTCTATTTAATGGTCCAAAAATGAGTCTCTTCCTTTTGTTGTTTGTTGAAATATTCCTGCTAAGCAAACAAAAAATTAGGTCATTCTCATTTGGTTGTCCCAAGAACTTACTAAATAAATCAAATGCTTACAAAAATTATTTTAAAGGGCCTACAGAATCTTTTCAGTAACAATGCTTTAAGTTAAAACTCAGCTCTGTATGCAGGCAAATTCTATTAGCAATAAAACAGCCTATTGTTGGCATTGTGTGCTCTTCATATTGCCTTGCAGCAAAAACAAAACCTTGATTTGTTTTTCTATAGTGTTAAAGGAGCTAGCACAGCAAAGCTGGAGCAGAACTCACATGACTAAGCTCCTGTAAAATCCTTGATTATCTTTAGCTGCCCAGTCTCCGTAATTGGAAAGCTGTTTGTAAATTCACAAACTGAAAGAATGTTGATTTGTCTACTTAGACAGCACTATTAAAAGTAGGAAAACAACACTGGCGTGATTAATCTGTCTGAATGTTTTGATCCTATACTGAAATACTTCAATATTGTGCATCCCAGTTGGATCATTTGGTTCCTAATTAAGATTTTAGTGTCTGTTTTGCCTGTCTACAGCTGTCACATGGTGTCTATAGAAGTCTGTCTCTGGTTTATTTATCACCAAAAATGATGCTGGCTTTTAAAATCTGGTAAATGTTAAAACCTGAGTTTTGAGGTCACACTAAGTCTGGCAAGTCTTATGTCATATTTATCAAAATCTCCATTTTAAAATGATCCTCCTGACTTTTCAGAAATATTTTTAGGTGTGTGTTTCAGGCACTAAATTGAGAGAATCTCTTCTCATGGCTGTTCTGTCTCATTGAAAGATACTGGGAAAGATACGGGAATTGAAATCCCATATTTAGACAGGAAAACTTGGATAGACTGATGACACAGATGTGCCATTCTGGGTTCCTTCCTTTACAAGTTCTGCAGCTGCAAGGGAATATGGTTCAAACAGCAGCAACGATCTGGTTTTCTCAGACTTTTGTCACACTGCTGAGAGAAACCTTGGGACAAAACTATACAGTTTAGAGTCTCCACTACAAAAAGTGGTGAATTGAGCCAGTTCTAGGTGAGTGAGTTTGGCCACTGCAGCTCTACATTGTGGAGCACCTGGGCTTCATGGTTCCCTGTGGCAAGTCTTTGTGGTGCCTGAGCTATCTGGGTATCTCTGTCACCTGTAGGTGCACACATGTTACCTTAGGCAGCCACACAAGCCTGTCTTGCCTTGCTCAGCTAGCAGTGCAGACTTCTTTGCAGCAGCCTCGTTTCTGGGTTGTCTTGAGCAGTCGAAACGTGTCAGTTTGGTACAGAAACTCCTCAGAGAATATACTCAGAGCATGCATGGAGAGGACAGAACCTTGGGATAGTTTCAGCAGAGGTTGAACAGTGATGCAACAGAAAGGAGTTGGCAAGCAGTTGATAAAAGTAGCCAGCCCAGAAGAAGGGTATCACAGATGCCAAAAGGCAGTGGCTGCTGCTCAGAACAGAAGCTGCTTGTTGGATCACACTGGGTTGGAGATGCAGTAGAAGTGGCCAGAGGGGAAGGCAGCAGTCTGTGCACAGCTGCAGGTGCCCACAGGTTAAGAGGATGAATGGGCAGATTAAGGATAAGTTCCTGAGTTTAAGGGAAATGCCCTTGGTCCCACTGCAAACTGTTTCAGTCTTTTCTTGTTTTCCATTGTCAGAAGATGGGTGGTATATGGAAACCACTTTCTGTCCAGAGCTTTTGAGACTTGCTGGTTTTCCTGCCGCATGCTAGAACTCAGTTTTGCTTTAGATAGTGGGTCCAGTTATTTAACCTAGATCGTGTTTAAATTGTCAGCTTCCAGCAAGGACAACCTTGTTGTGCAGAGCAGTATCAAATTGTGCTGGTTTGTGATTTTTAGGTGTGTGTTTCACAGTTGTTCTTTAAAGAACCACTCAGTGGTTCTTTACAGTGTAGGGGATTTGTTAAGGTACTTTTCACCAGCAGTTCAGTAGTTTAAATGTGTTTAGCCCAAAGTCCACTGCAGTTTTCCAACAGCTCTCTGAAACAATTCCAGTGAGCTCTTTCATAGGATTCTTAAATTTTAATGGTGTTCAGAATAAATAATGGTTTGAGTACTGTGTTCTTACTTGTCCCACTGTTAGCTTCATAAAACTCCTCTAGGGGAAGAAAAGAAGGAAACCTGAAAGACCTTGATTGCTGGCTGCCTTTGAGTAACTCTTTGAGTCTTTTTTGGGATCAAAGAGGGAGGAGACACCAAGTTGTACTGAAGGGCAGGGTAGTTCCTCACATTACAAGCTCATTGCCATGGGTCATTCCAAGCTTTAAGTGGATGTTATGGATATGCATGTAAAGGTCTCTGTAGAATCTTTGGTTTTGATCAAATTCTTTACAGACTGAAAATCCATGATTTTTTGGGCCTGAATGCTCTTGGTGGTAGAGGATCTCTGCACTGAGAGATACCTTGGCTCACAGACTGCAGGCTGGCCCTGGGTGTGATTGTATTACACACACATAAATGACAGATGCAACTGCTTACAGTTTTACTGGTGGTAAAAGAACCAAAATAAACTGGTTTGAGTGTCCAGAGCACAGATACTGCAGAGCCTGCAATCAGCCATGCATTCTGTGATAGGGAGTCAGTGTGGACATAGGGATGTCTTTTTTCCTGTACTAGCCAAGCATACACAACACTTCTCCTGAATTCTTCTGCTTTTTCCATTTGGGGGAAAATTTCAAGCCTCCCTAGGGGATAATAAAAATGCAGGGAGGGGATGGTAATGGATTCAGTTTTGTCCTAATCAAACTGCAATGGCACAGCGTGGTTTACTTGCATTCAGCTGAGCGTGATAAGAGCAAGGTGATGCAGCTGAGTCCCTGAGACAGCTTCCTCCAGGCAGCTCCTAGGACAGAGAATGGGAGAAAACATCAGTCATTTTCTATCTACATGGCATTGATTAATTGTTCAGAACTGCCTTTTGGTTACTGCTGTTGTTTGCTTCAGCCCTCGGAAAAGGCTGCCCAGAGAAGCACATTTAGTGTGGTTACAGCATAAGGAATAGCTGGGGAAAAATGAATTGAATGCTTTGTTTCCTTAACTGTCTTTAGAAACAGAATCTGAGGGTTCTGTTCTATGAAGTCAGCTATTTATGAAATTATATTGGAGTTTTTGCTTCATTTGTTTTATTGTTTTGTATTAATGTTTTAAATGGGAAGATTGAAGTATGGATTAATTGAAATTGGAATTTTAGTTCTCAGAGGTCTTGAGCCTTACTGAATTGCAGGATGTTAAAATAAAGCAAATAGATAATTTTGAAACAGTTTGGAAAATCTGTGTGTTCAAATCAGGTTAAATTTCCTAGCTGGAGTGAGACTATAATGCCCTTTTTTCTTTATCTTGTCCTTCTGTCTGGCAAACCTGTCTCTGAATAATCTGTGAAATGGTTTTCTCAGTTCTCTGCAAATTGCATTGTGTTATGTCAGTCTATTGATTCCTAATAAAGCTGCACAGGATTTGTAGTGGAATCTCCAGCTAACTGTTACATGATGAAGAAAACTCCAAAAATATAAAAAAATTCTTGTCTTCTGATCCTTGGTACTACAGTCTTTCTTGCTGATAAGCCTTCTTTGATATTTTCACTGCAACCTTTAACAAAATGTCCTGCATTTATAATTTGGACATTCTGTCAGTTTTCCATTTGTGGATGCAACTGAGAATTGTGTCAAATGGAGACCTCCAGAATGCTTCCTGAGTTTGAAACCAAATCATAGCCTGCTCGAATGTGTTCAGTAGAATCATCTGTGAGGATGTAGCTCTTCTGGGTTTAAAGTGGTGGGATGAGGTGGCCCAGCAGTGGACTTCCTAAATGTACACACCTACAAATGTGTCTGTCTCTATTTTGTGGGTTGTATATTCCTAATTTGCAAATATTCCTTAAATGAAAGGTCTTAGTAAGGACTGAAAAGAAATTGAGATTAGGTTTTTTCCTTCTGTGTAAAAGCATTTGCCCTTGGTGTAACTGAAGGACATACCTGTCAACCCTTATGACACAATTTGTAAAACAAAACTTGCAATTAATAATGTATCTATTTGAGATGCCACAAAGATTCTTGTGGCTACATGGTTTTAGTCCAAGATGGTCCAAGGGATACAGTGGTTTTCCCCAGCCACAAGTGAAATATTTGGCATATCAGTAATTTGGGCCTGAGAAGTGAAGCATCAGCCACAACTCAGCACCTCTCCAGATTTAACTGCAGTTAGTTTGACTTAGGTTTGTTGTCAAGAGCTTCGAAAACTTAAAACTTTTGTAGATTTTTAAAATTCTGATTAATTGGGAACAGCTTGTCATGCAACATGGATGCAATGCATCTTTGCTGTTACTGTGAGTGATTCAATGCTGTAACCAGAGCAATTCCTTTCTTATTTTTTCAGGAGAGGCCCTGAGAGGAAAGATCACAGTCCGCAAAAACAGAAAGGATCCGCGGTCCCTCTTCATCAGGCTCTCAGTGAAGAACACACAGCAGACCTACAGCCTTCAGTGAACTCTGTCCATATCTAGGAGGGGTTCGATTCAAATGCTGCCTTGGGCTGCTCATAACTGTTCTGAAATATCCAAAAATGGTAAACTCATGGGTTTGTGTGTGTGTGCACACACAGGAGTATGGGAAAGTTACCTAGAACTGAGATTTACGGCAAAATCAGATTCTGCTGCTTCACGTGGTGTGAGGGAAGCAAGAAAGATGGGTCTGGTTTACCTGAGACTGCTAGGTGAGAAAAAATGAGGCTAAAGTCTTGCTGTAAGGAGCAATAAATACGATCTCTCAATAATGTTTTATTCTTCCACTGGCAAAATCTTTGTATAGTAATTTTTTTTATGAAAGAAGCAGCTAAACCATGTGTCAGTGCACCTCGACAGTAGCTGGAAAATTCCAGTGGGAATAATTTTGGAATTCCAACTGCAAGATTGCAGCAACAAAGATGGTATTTTTACTACACTTCTACAGTTTAAAAGTTGTACACATTTAAGTTACATTTGTCTAAATAAATGAACCCAGTGTGGTATATAATGCAGTTGCTGCTTTCCTTGTGTTCTGTGTAATTGGAAATTCTGTCTATCCTGTGATGGCTCATTTATTTGTGACTGCAGTTTTTTCTCTACTAACCTGTTGGGGCTTAGGTGGATGGAAGTGTGTATCTTAGCAGTTTTAGGAGAAACACAACAAACAAAAAGCAGTTGCTGCAAGGGTGAGTTTGGTTGTTTGGTTTGAGTTTTTACAGAAACACTGGACACGCAGGGGTTGACTGTTCAAAGGAGCGGGCTATGCATGTAGGTATTCATTTTAATTCCCTTTAGGCTCCTTAAATGTCCTGATTAACATCTCACAGAACAGGAATGCTCAGGAACTGATGTTAGATCCCTCAGTTTATGCAAGTGAGACTGCATACAGTTTTTACATCCTAGCTATTTTCAGGATAGGCTTTACTATTAAAAAAACCTCATAAAAAACGAGACAATTGCACACACAGAAAAAAATCAAAGATGCAAGTTTTATTTCCCAGTAGTATCTGAGAAGTGGGAATGCTCAACAGTGATAAACATTTATGAGTCTCAGTGAGCTGCTAACACTTGTTTATCTTGGTGACATATATCCATTTTGGATATTGGTATCATCTAACCAGAAGGAAAATGTTCTGAAAAGACTTTAATTAATATAAAGCTTGAGGAGAGTCATTTAATAAAGGCACTGAATTTTCAAAGAACTTCAAACATGCAAGTGGACATTGATCCAATGGTGACTGTCTCACAGCATCCTGTGGAAATAACCCATCAATTATAAAAGGCTTTTTTCAGTCTAGCAGTTGAATAGTATGGGATTCATATGACAGCACAATCAGTTATTTACATTTCCTAATTGTAACTCTAAGAATTAAATATTGTAGGAAATGGGATCAGTAAATACTCACTTAAAGGGATCCTAATGATTGACTCTGAAGCAGAAAAGTGGAAAGTAACTATTTGGAGTAGAAATGCCCTTGAATTTGTCCATTGAGAAATAATAATCCTTCATACAAATGTGATCCTTTATTCTACAGCACATGGTCAATGTGGCCAAAGATGCAAATTATCTGTAGCTGAATTAAAAAATAAACAAAATAGTGTGGAAATGGCTGATATTCTGCACAGTTCATGAAAACACTTCTTTCTCCATGGGGTAGGGACAACTTGTTCATCAGTCATTGGTGTATGAAAACTTTAAATATTTTTTTAACAATTGGGGTAGTCACAATCTCAGGCCTAAATTTATTACTTCAGTGTGTGCTCCTGTATTGAGAACAGAAAGAAAAAACTAAGTTTTAGAGAACCTGAATTTCATTTACCATCTGACAGTATTTGTCTGTTACACCAGCTCATCTAAATTTACCTCAGGATTTATTTCTTTAGCTACAACATCTTATGTGACAAAATCTTTTTTTTTTTCTTTTCCCCAACTAAGCAGTATCAAAATTATATATCCTATGGGTTAGATCCCTGTAACTTTGAAATTCAAATGAGGAATTTAGTTACCTGCCTCTCCAAGAGGTGTCTTGGTTTGAAAGACAGGTATCAGCCAGGCAAAGCTGGAGTTTCCCTTAGAATGGAGACTGTAAACCCCTCACCCCTGCCAAATTATAATTTTGCAATTAAAGGCTTTCAGGCAAAGATTTGGGAATAGGAACAACAGTTCTTTACTAGGAGTATTAACAATACAAATGCAGTAGAAAACAAAACCACCCAACCAAACCAGCAAACAAACAAACAACAATTTTGGAAAACCCTGACAGAGTCAGGAGGAAATAACCTGACACCCTGTTGGTCAGGGTGTTGGAAGCAGTCCAAAAGGGAGTCCTCCTGGAGTGGCAGATGTGGTTCTGTTGAAGTAGAGACGATCCTGTAGGAAAGGGTCCAGTGGATGAGAAGGGTCCAGTCTTCCTCCAGGAGTCAGGTGAAGCCAGATACCTTGTGTTCCTGTGTCTCAGTTTTATCCAGGTAGGAATGGTTGGCTCCTCCCACTGGGTGGAGCATCTCACAATGGAATGTGGATGTACAGTTTTGGGGAGGGTATAGTTTGGGGAGGGTATTGTGGATGTACTGCTTTGGGGAGGAGAACAGCTTGGGAATTCTTAATGGCCAATTGTGAAAAGAGATAAGAAACACTGCCCCACCTGGTTTTAACAGTTGGCCCATTGTCAAAAGGCATCCGCCCCCCCTCCTCTCAGAGTTACAAGAGATAAAGAAAAACCTCTCCCCAACTGCTTTCAACAGATGAAATAGAACACACATTTTTGGTTCCATAACCCAAGACATTAGCTTGCTACCGCTGACCACCGGTGGCCTCGCTAGTGGCCACTTCGGTGCCACGACCTTCCCCGGTGAGACTGTCCCAGGATGGGTGTCTCAGGCTTCCAAGGGACACGGGCACTTCTGTGATCAGCTCTTCTGTGAAAGCTGCCTGCAGCAGCTAGCTCTGGCAGTTCTAGCTCTTTTGTGAAAGCTGCTCCTTCAGGCGACGCAGGAACAGATGCAGGAGGCAGGTGTCCAGTCTGAGAGATCCTTTATTAGGCAGGAACCGGTGACTGAAAGCCATGGGACCTCAGAGTGTGGGATTATATAGGGTTTGGGATAGGTGGGGCTAGCAATTTGGGCCAATCACAGGGAGGATTGAGAAAACAACCAGTCGGGGAGAGGATCCAAAATGGACCAGCCAGAGAAGGGGAAGAAATAGGAAGTGGGGAAACAACTAATGCAGGGTAACCAGCTTGTATGCTGTGCTCTCTCTCCATGGGGGGGCAAGCTCCCTTGTGGTAACCTCAGGGGTTACCACAGTCTGCTTTCTCCTGCTCTCCCCTGTCCTTCCCTGGTGCTGGTGTGGACAGATGCAGTTTTTGATGCAGAAGCAAAACCCCACTGGTGGCTGCTGCTCTCCACTGCTCACTCTCCACTTCATGATTCTCATCTGACATGATCCACAGAGCTGCTTGCTGCTGGCTCCTTCCCAGAGCATCTCTTGTCTCTGGCCTTTGCGTTTTTCCTGCTCTGGGGTTTTTTTGTTGGTTTTCATTTTGTTTGAACTTCTAACGTGCCCTGACAAGCATTCCTTCATTTCTAATGACCAGATCTGTCCCATCCTAGGCTGCTCTTCTCCCTGATCCTTTCATTTGAGATGCTGAATGTGCAGCTGATTCTTGGGAGATGCAACAACCCCTGTACAGATCTAATCTTTGCTTCAGCCACCAGTGCTGCTCAGAGCGTGCTTGATTTGCAGGCACAGCAGAAAGGGGATGCAGATGCAAGAAGACAGATACTGACAAAGGGTTGTCACAGGCCTTGAAATGTATGAATAAGTTGTTGTTGCTAATGGAGAACTGCCAAAGCGCATTCAAAAATCTGGGTCTGTGATGCATATCTAGGAGGATATAAAGGAAAAATAAATATGATTGGTAATTTCAGGTCAGTTACCAGATGCGTGAAGAAATACAAGATGGAATTATGCTGCCTTCCTTAATGTGTAATTTCATGCCTAAACAAAGCCTTTCCTTTGACAAGAGAAAATTTAGCACCCTTAATTCACTTTATAAATTCATTTTGTGAAACTTACGCTCAGCAAAGGGCAAATGAATACGTGGAGGTAAAGGCATGTGTTTTCCAAGAGGACAAAATTTGCTTGACCCAAATTGCAGGTGGCAACTACAAATTTAACGGGAAAGTGTCTTCATTTGCAAAACCAGGGAACCTGCGTGGTAGGTATTAGCAGTGTCATGTAAATTTGTATATGGGAGTGGTTTGGGGGGGGATTCCTGGGGGTTTTTTTGGAAAATATGTTTTTGCCATGCTTAATAATGAAGTCCAGCACTTCTGAAGAACATTACTTGGACAGAAGTTTTTAATGTTTCATCCCACGATTAACCTGTTTCTCAAGGAGTGTTCTCAAACCAGCAGTTATCAATGTCTATTCATGCTGAAGCAATTTGCATTATACTTAGCCCAAAGCCGGAGGAGTTAAGATTGGCCAGTGATTTATAGAAGTTCTTTTAATATTCAGATAAAACCTGAAGGTTGGCCTGCCTTCTACTTGCAAATCTGTGCCCAAAGTCTGTGTACTTGAAGATAAATAACCCACCTGAAAATGGTATGAATGCTCACAGCTCTATTTCTTATTTAGATGTTAATGATATGTTGGGTTTTGATTTGTTTTTTGGTGTTTTTT
>VWYO01012976.1:7464-29980 GCA_013400275.1 Rhadina sibilatrix | reverse complement strand
TTTTTTTTTTTGTATTTAAACAGCATCACAAAGAAAGCTTTTCTTGGGCAATGATAGGTGTTCAAATAATCAATACTGTTTTTTTAACTGTTGTCAGCATTTGTTTGATTATTTTATATATATAAGTTAGCAACATTTTTATGTTCTGTGATGTTCTGATTTTATTTTAGTCCAAACCATAAACTTCAATATAAAACAGACTATAAAAATGAGAAGGTCAGTATTTCTATGTGAATAACTGTTAACAGGCTAAGTTTTCACCACTGACAGTCATAGCAGGGCTTCATTTATATTTACAGTTTAAAGTGATGCTTATACTCTAGAACGTATTTTGCAGCCCATTTTTGAAGGGAAAAAAAAAAGTCTCCAAAACATATTTATTAATCTTCAGAGATTTTGATTGTCCTTTTTCTAATTTCAAAATGAGTGCTCCAAAAATAGATATTGCCCCAGCTTATGTTCTCTACACTTTGACTAATTTTAACCTAGATAGCCAAAAATGCTAAATGTACAAGTCAGGGAAGTAGCCAACACCTTCCAGTAAAGGTGAGACTTGCAATTCACGTACAAGCTGTAATATTTCATGTGCTTTGAAGCAATGTGATTTTTTCGTTTTTATGATTATGATTATGATTATGATCATGATTATTATTATTATTATTTTGTACTAATACCAAATAGTGATGGCACATACTGTGTTAGTATGTGTTTGGTCTCATATATTTGAGCAGCCTACATGGCTGTCATCGATGGATTGCATTATCCATTTTGATCAGCAAGCAGATTATCTAAGCTATTAATTTTTTTAAAAAATACTATTATTTCACTAAGTAGCTAGTTAATACTATAAAGTAACTGAATTTACTTCACTCTTGGTGGTGTGACCAGTTCCCTGGGGAGTTTTTAGTGTTCTAGTGCCCAACCACTCTCTGGGTGAAGAATCTTTTCCTAATACCAACCCTGAAACAGCTTCATTCAATGTCTTCAGGTCCTGTTCATCAGTGAGGTCAGCTCCTGATTTTACTTAAAATGTTACCACTATTTTGGTAGTTGGATGTTTTCATTATGCTGTTTTTTCATTTTCCCTTATCATTGGTCTATTTGTTTTCTAAAGACACTTGATGCTTCAGTTTTCATCAGCATGCAGATTCTGAATCTTAGTTATTTTTGGAGGTACTTGTTTCACCTGTGCTGCAACTCAAAACTTTTTGCCATGCATTTTGCCATGTCATGAAATCTATCCTTTAGTGGATTTATGCTTATCTTAATCAGACATTTTTAATATAATCCTTCCAGCAGTCTCATTTATCATACATCTGATAACTGAAGCAAAGTATTATCTTTACCTACTAATAACATTTCTATGCCGGTGCTACTATGGAAAAGTAATACAAACTAAATCATGCTATCATTGTCTTGATACTGGTGAGGACCTTGTTTCTGTCAAAGTGAGCTACTTTTTCAATTACTCTAAGAAAGGGACCTCTTCTTGTGTCTCTTTTGTGGGATTTTTTAATACTAGGATAGTCTTTTAATGCCAGCCATACTTCCTGAATAAAAAGATTGGATTCCTAAAAGGGTTATCCAACAATTAATAAATTTTGAGCTGTGATAAATTTTTAAACTGTGATAACAAATGGGGAAATTGAGTGAGTGATTTCCTTCTTGTCTTCTCACACCAGAAGAGAAAAAAGGGCTAAAGAAAGCCCTTTTATTTACAATATTAAACCTGACAGGGATATATGATTAGATTTGACAATGTAAAGAATCTGAAAATCAAGGACTTGAAAAGCTAAAGTTTCTCCTGCTTAAGAAAGACACTAAGACACATTGGATTGTTCAGTGAACTCTATCCCAGTCTAGAACATTCCCTTGAGGAATTACATTCTAGAGGCAGAGTCCATGAATCATTCTTTGAAGTAATGATCAATGACTGAGAAGTCAAATATAAATCCCAGCTCCAGTAGTAATTATCAGGCTATCTCATTTATTAAGTTTGCCAATATCCTACACAAAACAAATGAATTAGCTATAATCTAAGATTATTTCAATTTCTAAGGTCAAGCAGATGCTATGAAATTCAGTTTTGACTGTAGCAAGATGAAAAAAAAGTATTGATTTTTAGATACACTTTTTCTATAAACATAGAATTCAATTTTCTTTTCATTTTTTTTTTTTCCTTCTTGTTATCTATTTAGGTTACTTACACATTAAAATCAAGGACAATTTCAAGAACTTTACTCATATTTTCATTTTCTCCTGGCAAAGATAATATCAGAATGTTCAGTTAAT
This sequence comes from Rhadina sibilatrix, assembly GCA_013400275.1. Taxonomy (NCBI): domain Eukaryota; kingdom Metazoa; phylum Chordata; class Aves; order Passeriformes; family Phylloscopidae; genus Rhadina; species Rhadina sibilatrix. The sequence goes on along the minus strand of VWYO01012976.1, from coordinate 27,688 downwards.
TAAGAACAAACAATGGCCTGATCATATCAGACTACAAAAGATACAACTACAATTTTTACTATCTCTGTGTGAAGGAGAGACGTTACAGGCACTCTTGTGGAAAAAAATAAGGGAATCAGAAAAAGAAGGTAAAATAAACTTAAAATATCTTCCTTTCTAAGAATCAAAGAATTTTAAATATTAAGTAATAATATTCAGAGATTGTGCTTTAAAAAGTAAGCATACCAAAGAAATCTGCACTGTTAAGTAGCTTTTCCTGCTTTCATTTCATATGGCTGGAGTTTTGGTAACATTTTTTTTTTCCATAGTGTAAGAAAAAAATTTAAAAGGTTATAAAACTGGCCATTATGAAACATTTTGCGGTGCAAAGCTTCTTAATGAGTTCAGGACAAAACAGTGCTTAAAGCCATCATTTTGCTTGTGAAAATTTATGTATGTACTCTAATTATGATTAAAAATTGACCAATAAAAACTTGTTATTGATATTTTTAGTTTGCAGTTTGGCTGCTCTGAAAAGGACAGTTTGATTTTGAAAACTCTTGAATAATAAGTAGCTCTTAGTTGAAAATGAGGATTATTTGTTAGCTAAACATCAAAAATGGAAGATGAAGCCTTTCCTGAGCCACAATTTTTCTTAGAAACTCCAGTAATAACTTCAAATTTTCTTTTTCACAAGGAAAGCCATGTTTATATATAGAGATCCCTCAGTATAGTATACCCTAACAAAAACAACAACAAAACACACACACACAAAAAAAACCAAACCAAAACCACAAAAACCAACCAACCAACCAAACAACCAAAAGCTCACAAAAACAAAACAAAAACAAAAACAAAAACAAAACAACATCAAAACAATTACTGATTGGAAATGGATTTATTTCATAATAAGAAACGAAACTCCTTAATAGAATTCCCTTTCCTATACTGCAGTCTTTTGTGGTAAGTTTTCCAGTCTCCAAAGAAGTAACAAATGCCTTTCATTCTAAGCTCTTGATTAAAAAAAAAGGATACTGCAATAATTTCCTTTTTCTTAGCTCAAGATCCACAATTGCAAAATTCAGTTGTGAATTTGAATTTATTCCAATTCGTTATTTACTTTTTCCTTAAGTCAAGTTACACGTTCTTGATTCCCAAAGAATTTAGGAAATATCTACATGAATGACAAGTTAGTTGGTACACTTGGGTCTTAAGATATTTGTTCCTTCAAGATTTTTGGGAAGTATGATATTTCAGGATGGCAGAGTCTTCTGATTATGACAAGCACAAACAATTGCATTATCATTAAAAACTGTAATCTTTAGGAAGGAACAACAAGCCACATACTTACTCTGTCCATCTGCACCAATATATAACTTTTTTCCTAAATCAATTATTTTACTTTTACTGCATACTACCTCTTTCTTCTCTGTTCCTTGGACTTTCAAACGCATAGTCCTCTCATCAAGCTCTTATTTTCCTATTTACCTCATTAGAATGCACCACTCTTTGTCTGCTATCTCTTTACAGTGCCATTCCACTTTCTTTATCCATTCCAGGCAAGACATGAGTTATTTCTCCTAATGTTCTGCTGTGGCTAAGCTAACTCCAGACATCATATGCTCCAAGTTCCCACAGCCCTATTTTAATTTGAAAATGGCAATGCCTGTCATTGGTTACTAATATCCACAACTATCTTGCAAGGATGACTTGCAATATACTCCAATGGTATAGGAATTTGTTCTGTGGTTTATATTCCTTCAGTTCCTTCTTTGTCTTGAAAACTTGCATGGTACTTGCAGAGCAGAGCTTGTACTCAGATCCTCAGTATCTCATGCTGCTGACCACCTTCCCTTTCAGTACACTGTCCCATTGTGTTCATATAGTCATAGCTTTAGAAGGTCTTGAAAACTTATGTTCCTCCAAAGCATGACACTTCATTCCACATTTGTGGCTTTAAATACCTTTTTTTTTTTTTTTTTAATTGTTATTTTTGGAATGCTTTATTTTGAAAATAGAGTTATTCTGCACCACTGAGGTACCCTACCTACATAATTTATAAAGACTAATCATTCCAGCTGTTAGTTTACAACAAATTCAGTGCAACACTGTGCTTTTCTGTTCCTCAAACTGTGACACAGAAAGGAGGAAGTTAAGCATTGTTTATTTTGACAAACCATATGCTTACTTCTTTGTTTCCTTCTTCTCTCAGGAACTGTTGCATTTCCACTAGCAGCGTGTGAATTAAAAGCTCCATTTTACTGGCTATTGTCAGATAATGCCTTTCCCCTAATATTTACCATGGGGAAATAATTAAAAAAGGATTTAAATAAATGTTCTTATATAAAACAAAACACAAATGACTTGACTTGATATTTAACTTGTTATATCACTTGGAACAATATATATGAGAATCTGAACTTCTGAAGAATATTTTTGTATTTTTCAGATTTTCATTTAAGGGTATGGTAGAGAGTGAGAAAAGGAAGTAGGATAGCTTTAAGGAGAAGATAGCTAAGAATGAGAATAAAATGCCAGACAGAGAGAGAAGGAAAAAACAAAAAGGGTGAGAAGTGGTTGATTTTTTTTCTAGATACAGGTGTTATGTCTGATCCAGGTGGAAGGGAGAACCTTAGCAAGGAAGAACCACCCATCATCTATATTAAGAATCTGCATTTTGATGAAGTATCTTAATAATCTCTGAGGCTCAAATATGGAACTGCCTATCCTGTGCAACAATTTTAATTAATAAATTGATGCTAACATGGCTTATTCATGAAGTACGCCCTAGAGTCTTTTTACACAGAATAGTTATTAGTCACTCTTGCCAGTTCTCTTACAGAAGTATTGTATAGATGCTGTTTGTTACATGTCTTTTTAGTTCAGTGGTAGTTTTTCTAGTTCAGATTCTCAAAAATTATTATATAAATGCCAGATACCATTAGGAAAGCAGAAAGAAACTGAAGACAACATCTAGAAACACAGAAATAGATAAAGGTACTGAGTGAAAGCAAGGAGATAAAACTATGCATGTAGACTTCTGGAAATGTCACTGCAATTTCCAGAACAAATTTTTGTCTTTCTGTAATAAGAAGCAGGAGTGCTAAAAAGAGCAATGAGCAAAAGAGCAGTAAAAGAAAATAATCTGCATTTACAGATCAGATTTGTTTAAATACTTAAGGTGAAATGAAGAAGTTCTATTTATGACTCTGTCCTGATGAATTATGAAGTCAATAGTAAGAATGGAAAATATGAAAACTTTAAAACAGCTAGTTTTAGCTAGTCTGCAAAACAGACAAAAGGGAGAGACTAGTCAAAAAGAACTTCACACATAATAAACCCCAAACCCAACAATAGCAACAACAACAAATCCTAGGAGTGAGATAGTAAACAATTTGAAGAAAAAGGCCATTTTTGGGATCAGGCAGCCAGCAATCTAATTACATGATTGAAAGACTTCTCTACAGTAAAGGGATGCAAAAATAAAATTAAATATTGAAAATATGTTTGCTATTCTTTTGAGAAATGGATTATACAAGCAGTTGCCAAAAATATTCCAAGTTGGTCTAAATAAGATGGATCAAGAAACTTTCATAGTTGTAATATAGGTAAGATACAATGTTAGAAGTGCAGATACATAAAGAGGTAAACAGAAAGAATGATCATTTTGACAGAATACCGTAAAAATATTGGTATAACATTGGTATATGCTGTCAGTTCTATGCTGAAACAACTGGCATGGTAGGGAAACATGGTTATTGCCTGTCTAACTTCATTAAGGCTTTTACAGTCCCTTGTAAGATCCCATCAGAGAAGCTGAAGTGCAGTCTGGACACTGTGCTGGATTGAAAACTGTCTGAATAGAAGGGATTAGAGGTTGAGTTGGAGGCTACCAGGGTAACCCAGGGGTCATTATTGGGCCCAGTCATGTTTAACACCTTCATTAATGATCCAAGTGATAGGACAGAGTTTGCAGATGACAGCAACCCTGGAGGAGCTAATGGTAAATCTGAGACTGGTGACTCTGAAGGGTTCTCTGAGAGTCTGGAGAAAAGGGCTTGAAGGAACCTCATGCAGTTCAACAAAGGGAGGTGCAAAGTTCTCCACTTGTAGAGGAATAAAGGCAGGCACCAGTGTATGCTGGGGGATAATCTACTGGAAAGCAGCTTTGCAGAAAAGAATCTGGGGCTCCTGCTAGACACCAAGCTGAAGGTGAGCCATCAGTGTGCTCCTGCTGCAAAGAAGGCCAATGCTATCCTGTGCTGCACTATGAGGACTGTTGCCAACACACTGAGGGACTTAATCCTTCCCTCCTTTACTTAGCAGTGGTGAGTGGACACCTCGATTCCTTTGTCCAGTTCAGGGCTCTCCTCTTCAAAGGAGACATGGACATAATGGAGAGCCCACATAGGTAATCAAAAATCAGGAAATGACAAACCTGAGGAAAGCCTGAGAGATCTGGGACTGTTTAGTGTAATTTATTGACAATGGTGCCCAGTGACAGGACCAGAGGCAATGGGAGCAAAATGAAACACAGGAGGCTCCTTCTGAACATCTGAAAATGCTTCTGACTGAACACTGGAACAAGCTGCCCAGGAAGCCTGTGGAGTCTCCCTTTTGTGATATTCAACAGCTGTCTGGACATGGCCCTGGGTAATCTGTTCTAGGTGGCTGTGCTTGAACAGGGGAATTGGACCAGATAACCATCAAAGCTTCCTTCCAATCTCTGATTCTGTGTTTTCTTGAATCCTGATTAGTTTTGTGATTTTTTTTAGAAAGAAGTTTAAGTTTCTGAAACTTGAAAACATTCTAGTTTCAAGTAGAGGCTCAAGGCAAATCAATATAGTTAATAAATATCATAGATTTATGTCCTTCTCTGGCATTCTTTCAGAATATTCCTATCACTTGCCTACTATTATATGTGTCTGCCTCCTCAGATATAAATTCCTTGTCTTTCTTAAGTAATATAGCAGAACACGATACAAGAACTCAGGAGTAAATTACTACTTCCAGGTTCAAACAGTGTTTGTTTTCTCTGGAATCAAGGGCATTTATTTACTGCTTTAACAGTAAATAAAACAAACAGCTAATGTGGAATAATGCAACCCTCTCTATTCTACGATGCAAGAAATGTTTCAGGAAGGACAAAATAATCGGTCTGGGCTTTTAATTAAAGAATTTTTTATAATAAATATACAATATGTTTTTAACACACCATTGTAATTTATATTTTAAACTTTTGTTCTTATTTTTTTGAAACATTTTTTATGCATAGTATTAAGCTCCTGTGTAGCCTGTGACAAAGAATAAGAACAAATTAATTTAATGTTACATTCTGATGGTAAAACAACTGATTTTGATGATTCTAGGGGTAATAAAGTTTGGCATTTAAAAGCCTTTGTTAATCATATATTTTCTGAGATGGAAAAAAGCATTTTAACAAATTTTATAATTAAATGAAGGAGAATTGCAACTACAATCAATTCATAACCAAGTTGCAAAAAATGAGTTTAAGTTTTCATCCAAATTAAATATGAATACAGAAAGAAGTATACCTCTGTGTAAATTTTATCTGCATCATAGTCTCTTTTTAAATTATGCTTTTTCTGTTAGAATCTAATACCTGTTAGGTATTAGATACCCTTTAGAATTTGTGACATAGTTATGAAACTTTTTTTTATTTCTTTATCCAGTGTTATTAACTTAAGGACCATTTTATAAATTATGGAAAGCTAAATATCATCCAATATAGCAGTAGAATATAATTATGTAATATCTGTGTTTCATCATAACACTTTTCACACAACTCTTTAGAGTGAAACAAATAATGAATGGATCCCTAAAGATATTTGTCATCTAAAGATATCACAAAATGTTAATAAATTAGTTTAAACGAATTTAAAATATATTATTGTTGTAGAACTACTTAGAAAATCATCAGAGCTTTGGAAGCATATTGACTGATCAAGTCACCAAATTTATCAGAGTTCAGACTAATGTGATAAAGAAGATCATTGAAGGCAATTTACAAATATGAGCAAAGTTAATTTTCTTCTAATAACAGACAAAATAATTGAAGATAGAATTGACTAGGATGCTCTTTATGGAAGGTACATGATTTTCTGGCAGAATATTTCCCATAAGATCTATAAAAATTGAGTCAGCCATATCCATTTATTTTGTGTACATGTAAAGACACAGAAAAATAAGAAAAAGATTAGTATTATACATTAGGCAGAAGCTATTTCCTTCCTTTCATACGTGTAATAAAGACACATGTACAAAAAAGTCCACTGTTACCAATTAGTTAGGATTAGCTATCTTAAACATGAAATGAAAGATTTTATTTTCGTTCATATCTGACATTTTTATGAATCTTGAGACTGAAGTCTTTTATTCCCATGTCATATATCACTGAGGAGGACCAGATATCTCCAGTTTTCCCCAACCAACTTAACACTTAGTCAAGCAGTTGCAGCCAAAACGTAAAGGGTAGTTGACTCTCCACGGTCAATCTGCTCTGGCCTCTTTTCCAAGGCTTCCAACAGGCACACAAAGCAGTGCCAACTAGGCTGGTCTTTTCAGGGGGTCAAACATCTACTCATTAAAATAAGGCAGAAAATCAACTTCACATCTCTTCAAGAAGCAATGTCACCAGCTTCTCTGGTTCCTTTCCCCCTGTGATTCTACCTTTTCATAACTTCTCAATCTTCTTCATGGAGACATAATACTATAATAGGACCGTGCTTAAATTTTTAACACATTAAATCAGAAGACATAGAGTCAACCATAAACAAGTGCAAATCCAGATCTTATTCCTCAGGCTGCCAAAGGAAATGAGTGAATTCACTTTTTCAGGTGTTTTTGGTTTGGGTTTATTTTTTTTTCTTACATTTCCACTGACTGCTTCTGATAACCTTCACACACTGATACTGTTTATCAGTTCCTTGCTAAACTCCGTAATACCTGTTAAAACGGCTCACAGAACACACAGGCTAGATATTTCTGCAAGGGAAGCAATAGTACACATTTTTACCAGCATGATCTCTGTATCTTGGATAGTCCTTGAGTGTAGTTTTGTCTGCACAATGAGAGCCTTGGGCTCAGTTTTCAGCCAGAGAATCACCCATATCTGGCAAGGCTGAAATAGACTTTAAGATAACACATCAATAATTCCTGCCATACTAAATTCAAAATTAAAGCTACTGCTTTGCACTTTTGTGGCATTTTAGACACACATCTGTTGGTTTATTTGTTCTTGTACTTTGGATAAGAGGTGGATTTGTTACATTAATCATTAATTCAGTTTTCAGTGCCACTGTAAACTGCCCTTTTCATTCAGATCTTTTTATATTTAGTTTCTCCCAAAGGAAAAAGATGAGTAGAGCATCTGTCCTTAGCAGAACGTGGGCTTTAAGGGGTAGGTGACTTGCAGGTTTTTTTTTTTTTTTGTTTTGTTTTTTTGTTTTGTTTTGTTTTGTTTTGTTTTGGTTTGGTTTGGTTTGGTTTTTAGGTTGGTTTATTTTGTTTGTTAGTTTTTGGTTTTGTCTATTTGTTTGATTTTGTTTTGTTTTTAACATAGTGTAGAAACTACACAGATAAGATACTGGAAGAAATCAGATTTCACCCTTTGATCAAAACCAGCATAATTAAAATTTAGCAGAATTTAAAAAAAAATAAAAAGGAACAGAAGAAGCGCAAAATGCTTATTCTGTTTTATGCCCTTTATCCATTTTATGCCCTTGTTCTTACATTTAAAATATTTTTCCTCTCAGGCATATAAAAAAATATTTAAGCCTTTATTTAGCAATTGTAACAATATCACACAGGCTCTCAAATTTAGAATGGCCGTTACTGAAATGTCAGCTTTTAGTTTCGCTTGCAACACAAGAAACATTGCTATTCTTTCATGTTCTCTCACATCACTCTTTGGTACTTCTTAAATACATTTTATGAGAAGGGTATCATTATTGTATCTTAAGGGACTTTATATTCTCAGAAGTATGATCTACCGTGAGAAAATAAGGGTTCTTAAGGGGCACAAATTATGTACAACAGAAAGGAAACATTCAATTCCAGAATGAAAATCTACAAATTACTGAGCCACTTGAAACATACTTCTTTATTCGTACAAATGAGTCTCTTCATTTAAAGTAGTTCATTACAATGAACAGCTGTAGCACTTTAGCCATGATGGAAACATTTCTTTTCTTTGGGAAAGATCATTATTGAATATAAAGAAGTAGTGTAGGAGTAATCACTACTTACAGATCCTTGAAAACTCTTGATATATCATCTTATACACAATTTTAGCTTAGATCGTGTATTTGAAAAAGGCTTTATTAAGTATGAAATTAATTGTAAGAATATTGCAGGGAAACTGTAGCTCTCCAGTACCAGTCTGCATCATGTCTGATTTTTAAAGCTCCAGCCCGTGTTTATATAGTCACATTCTCCATCTTTCATCATGATTCAGACATATAGCATTAAGTGGTGTCCCCCAGCAGCTCCAGCCCAGGACTTGGAGCTCAGTTGAGTGTCTGGGTACCCAGGGTCTCTGCTCAGACTGAGGGACACAACTGTTGCTTTCCTGTTTTCCCAACATGTATCCCAGAGACTGACACACAGGGACACACACACACACACACACAAAGTTTCGGACACATACTCATTCCATAGGCACCCCATACTCATAGGTCCCCCAAATACAAGTGTGGACACTCTGCTGTCCTGATACCTTATCCCAGACCTGAGCACCCAGAGCTGACAGGTTACCCAGCTTTGCCTTTGCTACACATGCACACTCAAAGTAATGATAAAGATACATATACCCCCAGCAAATGATAACATGTACATGGGACCTGTGGTCCTGCTCCAGCTGCTGATGCTGAGCCCCTCACTTTTCTGATTCATTCCACTACCCCCAGTAGCTGGCTTTGGGCATACTTACTGTCCCTATCTTAGTGGTTGGAGGTTAAAGAACCCCATTGACTCCAGTGGCTGCTGATGAAACCCCATTGACTTCAGTTACTGACACCTCAGGCCATGGGCACCCACAGCCACAGTCTCACTCCTTGCACCACAAAAATACACAGGATATGAAATTACGCAGAGAGAGATAATAAAATATTTTCCAAAATGGTATGAGAAGACAGGACAGACTGCAGCAATCAGCTGTCAGGCTCAAGCAGACAAGCATGGTGATCAGTCCTGCTTTATACATGACTGACCCTTTTTGCACCTCTTTCTGCATGACTACCTTTCTGGTCCTCCTTGACCCCCTTTCTCTGCAGATTGCCTCATGATTGGATACAATCCTAGAGACTCCTCCCAACATCATGAATCGTCAGGGCTGCATCTTTATCACCTGCAAAATTCAAGCTGGTTCTCTTTGAAGTGGTTCCTGCAGTTCCTTGACAGTCAGATAATTATTATGACTGATGAGATTTATCTCTTCTCATTATTTCTCTTGTTTCCAGAAAAGTCTGATAGGTCTATGTCTCAGTATGGGTTTTTTTCAGTGTCTTCCTCTTGACCGTGGTCACCCATTTTGATCAAGATCCTCAGTCAAGTGATCTTACTAAAATAACTTTCTCACACTCCATTGTATCAATCATCTAACTGACCAAGCTTTTTTCTTGTTAGTTGGTTGGGTTTTTCCCCCTCTGTGTTTGACTTCCTCCTCTTCCATACCACCCCATTTGACAAGGTCCTCGGTCAGATGGCTGCAAGGGAGTTGCTGTTGCCTGCCACCTACCCTCACACTAAAAAGAAGTCTAGGTGATAAATAGTGAAGGCTGAAAAAAAAATTATCACAACCAAAAACTTTTCAGATTTTTGACAGACAGATGTTTTGAATGGATGAACCACTTGTTGCTGATCCTCTTGATATGAATTTCAGAAACAGAAACACTGTTAGAGAGAGATGGGGTATGACAAGGGAAACCTTGCTGTAAGCAGCTGCTGTGACCCAGAAAGATACCGATCAGTCAAGAATTTTTGTTGTCAAACAAAATTATCCCCTGGATTTCTGTGGGATTATAATATTTCTTCTGGCAGTCATGAAATTCCAAGAAGTGTGAAGTTTCATTCTAGCACTAAGGAAAAGCAATAATTAAATAATTATAATTAAAATGCAACAAATGAAGATTTCAGACATTTCCTCATAGAAAAGCATATGATCAGAAGTTTACTTTTTTTTTTTTTAAAAAAAAAAGTTTATTTTATTGTGGTCACCTTACATGATTTACAGTTAGACTCCACTTCTGGCATTAACAGTAAAAATGATCCTGATATAAACTAAACAATAGTATTGCAGTGAGGATTATTTAATTTTGAAAGTGGTTAAAGCCTCAAATTTTTACATAATTTTAAGTCTTATTATTAGTAATTTTTGAATCAATTTGCTTATTTGATAAGAGCTGGCTATCAGAGAAAATATCTTGGAAAATGTTTTCACTGAATGGTCAAAATGCTTTTCTACCAAAGGTTTATGGTGTCCTAATGGAAATATTGAGGGTCAAAAATACAGTGAAAGATGTGGCCTATTCCCTTTTTTCTTGTTAGTTGGTTGGGTTTTACAGCATAGACAACTACTATGATATCTCTTCCTTTGAATTTTTTAATTTACTCACAAAGTGGATTAAACAGAAACCCAATGACTCAGTGACAAAGAGAAAACTTTATTGGGGAAAACTCTGGGTAAGTCTGTGAGCTAGTCTTACAATCAAAAAGTCAAATATTACACTATTATTTTATTTCAGCAATATAAAATCTAAAAAATTGTGAATTCACCTGAGTGTTGTAACTTATTTGAAATTTTAAAAATAATAATCAAATTTAAAACTGAATATAAAAATATAATTACTGGAATAAATATATGTTAAAATAATGGATAAAATGCAATATAAATTTTCTAATGCAGTATATGATTGGAAAATATAATCAGATACCAATAACAGAGTTAGTAATCTTCATACACCAATAAACTTGAAACAAATTAAAAACATTTGTTTGGACTAAAAAAACCTATAAAATATGTAAAACTTAATCTTTATTCAAAACTAGAGTTATACTAAAAATTTAGTTTGGGCTTACTAGTATAAAACCAGAATAATATGACAGTAAACTGAAGAAATACCCAGCTAATGATAGAAACATTACCCACAGAAAATAACTGCAGCATTTTAGTTTTCTTTGATTTTACATTCTTCTGTAAAGTACCACTTTAGTGGTGTCATTTAGCCTTAATGAAGACCCTTTAAGATGTCCTAAAATAGGAGTAAAATGCAATTTACTTCCTCTGTAACACTCCATTACACCAGACCAGTCAAAATGATCTTCAATCTTCATAGAAAACTTTTCTAGATAATTTTTTTCCTATTATGTGAGAATTTGTATTTCTAAACTATTTTTCACGACTTTTTTTCTTAGTTATTTATTTAGGATTTTTTTCTTCATGATTTACTGATGCTTTCAGTTGTTTTATTCACTTTTTTGGTAAACTCTGGCATTTTAAAAACAAATTTACAGTTTACTAATTATGTAATATTGTATTCTAGCTTCATTACACCTAAGAGCATCTGAAGAGTGTTACTACCATGGACATTCTGAATTTGGGACTGTAGCAATTGTTCCTATGAATATGTATTTTCTTATTTATTGTTTAGGCAGCTTAGGCTTAATGCACTCTAAAACTAAATTCTTAAGTGTCAAACTTAAAGGTTAGTTCATGTAGTTAGAAGGAAGAATTGCTTATTTGTTACAGTTAGTAGTATAAGGTTTCATATTCTGCTTTTCTAAAGAAGGAGATGGCAATTAATTGGTCTTCAGCTAAGGATGGAATTAAAAATACCCTGGCTGCTCCTAATGAAACTTTGGAACTGTCATGTCTGAAGAAGTTACTTCTGTACACCTGAAATTTCCAAGGAAGTGTGGGGGGAAAAATCAATATTAAAAACTCTAAAGAAAGAAGTAAATATCTAAATGCAGGTCAAGATTTGTAGGTTATTTCTGATAACAAGTCAATGATAATTAGACATATTTTATATTATATATTTTTTTTATTTAATATACTGACCTATCCAGAAATCTTTTATGTTTTAAAATCTGAGAATGGTAACAACAAAGGTTTAATTTTATCATTACATGCTAAAAAACAGTCTTGAAGTAATCTTGTATACTCTATTTGCTTACCATGAGAACTTTTTCCTTCTGTGCCAAGGGTGGAAGAGCTGCACTGCATGATCTTCTTATTATAACTTTTCACCTGTTTTCTTCAGTGCTAGTCTCTAGAAGCTAATTTGACAGATGAGGGAACAAACTTGCACAAAATGGGGAAGCACCCAGGGTGCAATGGTTGTCTCACTCCTCTTGAGAAAGTGAGATGATTGAGGGCCAATCTGAAATGTCTGCACATAAACATGCAGGATTTATAAAATAAATGGGTTCCTGTGATGACAAGCCAGCCCTCATCAGCAAACAGTCAAGTAGGAAGACAAATAACAATTAGGAATTGAAGGAAACCACTGTTGGAAAACTGAAGACTGGAGGAGGAGCTGTAAAAGGCAGAGTGGACAAATAAAAAGAGTAGAACCTGTGGCAATCATAAGTCTGTGTTCAGTAATGGAATAATGATGTAATATGAATAGCAACATAGTGGGACAGATGCTTGCCCATCTGGAATGAGGTGTAGAGATATAAAGTCCTTCTAAACTCTTTACAGAAGGCAGGACAGGTTGTATTCTACCTAAAAGGAGCAGCTCACATGAAAGAATTCTTTTATGAAATGGAACTGCCTTGAGACCTTTTGAGTAGGGATCAGAGTGAATAAAGATACAGACAGCCCAATCAAAGCCTGTAGGCAGAGAAGTGTTGTTGAAACAGTTAAAGGAAGTCCTCAGTTGAAAATAATGGTTCTCATGGGGGACTCTGACGACTTTGACACCTGCTAAAAGGGGAATATATTAGGATGCAAATAGTCCAGGGGTTCTCTGACAACACTTCTATCAGTAGTGCTGGCAAAAATTATCAAGGAGAAGTAGTCTGGGCTGCTAGTCTCAACACAGGAAAACTGGTCAATACTTTTTTTTTTTTTTTTTTTTTTTTTTGCCTGCAGTCATCCAAAGAGAGTAGAATTTTTAGTAAAGTGAGGAAATGTTCTTGGAAATGTTTAATGTCCTCCTCAATAAGCTTGAGAAGAACACCATCCTTAGCAGGATTGTGAGTGACATTGCATTGAGGTCAGGGAGATTACTGCTGATATTCTGGAGGGTAGGGATGCTATTCAGAGGAATCTCATTAAATTAGGATGCTGGACCTGCAGGAACGTGGTCAAGATCAACAAATACAAAGTCCTCTGTGTGCATTTAAAACTCATGTTAAAAAAATCTGGGGACTGATGGGCTGGATAGCTGCTATGCAAAAATAGAATCAAAGTGTCCCAGTACATAACCTGACCATCAGTCAGCATTATTCCTGGAAACAAAGGTTAACTGCTTACTGAGCTAAATCAACAGGAATGTATACAGTGAATCAAGGGATGTAGTAATGCTTCCCATTTAACTTGAGCCTGACATTTTGGAATGTATGACAAAATCAGAATTTGGATGAGGACACGGTGGGGTTTTTTTGGCTCTGATAGTCTTTTGGCTTGCTCTGCACTTACATAATATTGAGGGGTTATCAGTGATGCATAGGAAGAAGAAAAGCATGGAGCTGAAAACAACTAGAATCTGAAAATGCTTCAAAAAGAAGAATAAATATTTTATAGATAGCATTAGATTAATTAGTTTAGGGTTATAAAAGGGAAGATGTTATTCACTGGACCTACAGGACTATAGTAAAAAGTTTAGTGCTAGCAGTTGTAACATGATGGTATCACTGATACGATTTCACAAAATATCTTAAAAATTGTTTTCAGTAAATTTTGTTGCCATAATTACAGAAGGCTATTTAAGGTCAAAAGGAAAACAAAGAAGCAAAATTGAACTGAAAGATTTGTCCTGTCTGTTGCTTTATATAGCACAATACAATTAAGGACATTTTTATTGCATATTCTTGTGCAATGTGTTTACTAAGGCTTAATTAGTTTAATGGAAAAATTACAAATTCTTGATTATTGGAATTAAGATTTCATTTGTTCTGATAGATTTAACCATGTGATTAAGTGTGAAAAAAGTGAAATAGAAGAATTTTATATGCCACTGAAAAATGAACTTCAGTTAGACAGTTCTCCTTTATATTCCCAGTCTTTGCAAGCAAATGGTTTGTACTACCTTTTAACAACCTCATTTGTATTTTCTATCACAGATGAAAAGTGATATAAAACTTGATCCAATAATATCTAATAAAACTTCCAGAAAAGAATTATGGACCTACCCATCCTTCAAGAAAAAAAATCATCCTGAGAATAATCTATCCAGTATCTAAAGCCCACAAGTCATCCATAATAAAATCATTATTCAATCATTATTTTCTGGCAGCATTACTAATAAAACAGGTAGAATCAGTAATTTATGTAGATATTAGTGATCCATTTGAAAAAAAAAATATACTTTGGAATTTTCCATCAAATTAACATGGCTTCCAGAATAACTCATGCTGTCTTGTTACAATTTCTTTCAATAATTGCATTATATCATTCCTATGAGGGTGATAGTTAAGATTCTTCTGATGATCTGTAAAGCTTACCCTGTCACAGTCAGGGTGCTTCTTTGCTCTCCTCAAAGAAGGCCAGGTTACAATACTTTCAATATAAGTGTTACTGTTCTTTTCATGGTGTACATGTGGAGGTATAGTAAGCATGTTAACATGTTCATAAATGTCATGCTCTTCTTGCCATAGAGCGTTCAACTCCACTGTGTGATCTTTTTTTCTGCCTTTGTATATGTGTAGTGAAGGCAACTATTTTCAGCTTTTATGATGTAATTCCAAGAAAATTATGTGCTCAAATTTGTTTTGTTAAAATTGAAATGAAGCATGTAGTATTTTCTGGACTACCATGAGGTTTAACCCCTTTTATTAGCAGAAACATAAGTAAGTTTCCAGTAGCAGCATATGCTGTGTATATTCAGTCTGCCCTTATGTCTTTTTGCTTTTGGAAACAATGGACTGTGGGGTAGATTAAAGCCAACACTGTACATAAGGCTTTACTCTTTTTCCTTCTCCAAAGGCTAGTTTCTGTTTGGATCTAGCAAATTACTTTATTTGGTTCGTTAGTTTCAACAAGGCATTTGGAACAGTTTTATTCCACCTGCTTGAAAAGAAAGCTTTCATACTTTTTTTTCTCTTTTCTTTTTTTTTCTTTCTTTTTTTTTTTTACCATTTTAATGC
This sequence comes from Rhadina sibilatrix, assembly GCA_013400275.1. Lineage (NCBI taxonomy): Eukaryota > Metazoa > Chordata > Aves > Passeriformes > Phylloscopidae > Rhadina > Rhadina sibilatrix. The sequence goes on along the minus strand of VWYO01012976.1, from coordinate 12,376 downwards.
ATCTCACTGCTCTGCAAATGTAACTGGAACCCTATTTATGAAAATTGTTTTAGTCGAATAAGACATAGGTACATTAAACCAGATATTATGTATTTTATTAATATTTAATTGAAATGTTATATGATTTTTCTTAAGAAATGAATATATATTAATTGATTTTTAAGAAAAAGTATTTTCTTTAAAGTAAAATTACTGGTTTTATTCACACTTCAGAGCAGAAACAGAATAGTATTTAAATTTTTTTGCAGTTTCTATCATATAGTAGTGAAAAAAAGTCAAATCAAGATTCATCTTCACACATTTTTTGTCATGTTTACATAGAAGAAGATTGACTGATAGCTTTTAATAGTAAGAGAAATCAAGACACCAGAAATCACCACTAAACTATTTGTTTGCAAAAAAAACAAATACCGTACTGTGTCTAGTAAATAAGAACAATATCTCATCATTTGATCTCTACTCTTATGGTTTATTTCTTCTTCTTACATAGAACATAAATATAGCATTTTTATTAACTTAGTCATTCATCCTTTTGCAAGGCCTAATCAGTATTAGAAATGGTGAAAAACAGTAAGAAGGATTTTGGGAGATGGAGGTGTCTTGTATTTCCTCTAGCTGTGCCCATAACTGCATAGAGCAGCAGAGAGGAAGATAGCTGGGTTTACATTTCTGTTGATTCCGCATCAACTTCAGAAGTAGCCATTCTTACATAAAGAAAAAATCTATTTGCTGAATTTAGCATACAGTGTTAAGCGCTGTCACCCTGAAAGGCCCAAACTACTTGCTCGAGTGTTATGCATTGTCATTCACATGATATAAAACAGTCATTTAGTCAGAAGATTTGGTTATAGCATAGCCATCTAGAAGGTCTTGTTTCTTACTCTGAACAAACCATTTTGTCAAAGAAACAGCTTTTCAGCGAGCTTCATCTTACTCTGAGAAAGGTGTCTACATTGGGACACTGAAGTTGTCCTGTTTCTCTGTTGAATATAAAAGACATGTAGAATGGCTAATTAAGAAGTAGATGGTTAACTTCTCAGCATTTAAATTAGGTGACATAAGTCCCAACTGTAGTGCCTGAAGAAATATGAAAGTTTTTTAGCAATCTAAAATAGCCTACCAACCCTCACATCTACACCCTGCAAATACACCAAACTGCCAAATGGACAAGTGATAAAAAGGCAGACTTTAATGTTCTTATCTTGCTGTACTTTATCTTAGCAATGACCTACATCCCAAAAAAAGAGATCATTTTCATGGTATTAATAATCCCCGTAATTTCCTGCTACTTTTTCTAGATGCACATTAAATTTAGTAATCTTTATAATTGACTTTGTATAGAGGGCACACTAAAGAAAAGACTAGGTCGTGAAGTCCTTTTCTTGTGTCAATCTGTGTATAACAAAACCACTCTTTCCACCCTGTCCATTTAGCAGACATGCTATTTGCCACATATCAAGCTCACAATTAATTCAGAGCTGTAAGTTACTCTCTCACAATGTTAACTTCTAATACAAAACATGACTTTATTTTTTCTCTTTTTTTTCTTTCATTTTAGAAACAGAAAACTATTTTTGCTTTTTTGGAGGAACACTCAAGTTGTTCTTTTTCAGTCATGGCATATTTAAATCTCAACTTGTACTTGATTATAACTCTATTAATCATTATTAAAGATTTCTTCATGCAAACAAAATAGCATTTAGCTCATTTAAGTTATAATTGTTCACTAATTGGACAATAAGCAGTTCACAGAACTCTAAAATTAGCATGTAAGTGCAAAAGATAAGTACATTGGGAATAAAGTTTCCTGCTGCACCATTTCAGTTGGTTTTACTATATACATAATATGAATGATATAAAATTATATTGCTTGTAAGAAATGAGTTTTTATTAATTATAATTCAATTTCTTCTCAGTTCATGCAATATTTTGTAAGAGGAAAAGGAAATAAAGCAAATTTTCTTCTTGTCTATTTACACTGTAAGTAGTATAGGTCTATAACTCCTACATTCTCTTTCACACACATTCTTTTTATCTTTATATGTTTTAAAATCAGATAACTTTACCTATGTAAAAAATAAAAACATAACAGTTTTATTTTGGTAACAAAGATCTTCTTTCTATCTGCATTTCTGGACCATTAATATATTTTTCCATATTTATATCAAATTCATAAAACAAAACAAACAAAAAAAAAAGAGTGAGTCACTGTATCGAAAATGTGTTACAGGATTTTATGTGAAATAGGTTTCTCCTTGTGTATATAACCTTTCTAAAAAGAACAGATTGAAACAAAAAGATGAAAGTCTGGGTTCTGAATTTGTCTGGCTAATTTAGTGGCCTTCTGTTAAGTAGTGACTGCAGCAGTGGATAAGGGAAGGGCTGTGGATGTCATCTACCTGGACATATGTGTAAGGCCTTTGACACATATTCTTTCTGCTGAATTGGAGAGAGAAGGTTTTGATGAATGTAGTAATTGATGGGAAAGGAAATGGCTGGTTGGCTGCATCCAAAGTTTCGGTCTACTGCTCAATGTCCAAATAGAGATCAGTAACTAGCGGCATCCCTCAGAGATTCTTACCCTGATATCTTTATCAATAACTTAGTTGAATGGACTGCAACTGTCCAGATGACACCAATCTGACTGTTGCATCTGATTTGCTGAGGGGAAGAGGAGACATCCAGAAGAACTCTGACAAGTTTGAGAAATATGCCTGTGTGAACATCAAAGAGGTTCAACCTGGCTAACTGCAAGGCTCTGCGCCTGAGTCAGAACAATCCCTGGTATTATATAACGCTGAGGGATCAATGAATTGAATGCAGCTGTCCCAGTGTCTGAGGATACTGGTGGATGAAAATCGATCATATGCTGGTAAAGTGCCATTTCAGCCCAGAAAACCAGCGGTGTCTAAAAGCATCAGAAGCAGTATGTCCAGTAGATTAAGGGGAAATGGCTGCCCCTCTACTCTGCCCTTGTGAGACCTCAACCAGAGTGCTGCATCCAGCTCTGGGTTCCCCAGCACAAGAGAAACATGGAGCTGTCAAAGAGAGTCCAGAGGAGAACCATAGAAACATCAGAGAGCTGGAATTCCTCCTATGAAGTCAGACTGAGAAAGTTGGGGTTGTTCAGCCGAAGGCTAAGCAGAGACTTAACGGTGACCTTTCAGTGTTTAAAGGGGGCTTAGAGGAAAGATGAGAACAGACTTTTTATTAAGGCATGTAATGACAGAGACAATGATTTTAAACTGAAAGAGGGTGGATTTTGATTTGATGTAAAAAAAAAAAAAAATGTTTACTATCAGAGTAGTGAGCCATTGGAACAGGTTTCCCAGAGAAGATATGTATGCCCCTTCATTGAAAGTGTTCAAAGTCAGGTTGGACAGGGCTTTGAGAAATTTGAACTAGTGAAAAATGTTGCTGACTATGGCAGGGAGGTTGGACTAGATGACCTTAAAATGTCTCTTTCAACCCAAACCATTCTATAATTTGGACATTAAGGCTGGGCATTACAGAATAAGAGACTCCATGTGTTCTGGCTGATTAAACTCAGCTCTTAAACTCTACAACTAAGAGATGTAGTCAACAGTCATTGACTAGCACTGATAATAACCAAAGGTTATATTTGAAAGAAATTATAGGTCAGCTCCTACAGTGTCTATTTTTCATTTGACCTTGTCTAAGAGCGTGTCACACAAATGTAGATATGCATGGTTTAAATGCAAATATACAAAACTGGTGAAACGAGCCTATCAGCTCCCCTAACCTCAGGTTCCTGCCCGTTGTGAGTTCAGTATTGCCAGAAGGGTATGCATACTGCCTTGAAATAGGCATTTCCATAAGACCTGAGTATCTGTATGCCAAAGTAGAGAAATAGCATTTCCAGAGTTTAGACTTATAATTTTCCCAAAATGAGCTGTTGGGGTGCATACCTGTTTCTGGCCCAGCTCGATGGTCAGCCTGGGCTCCTGGCTGCTTTGGCACGCTCTCACAACACAGTCCTGTGTGGGTCTTGGCTTACGCAGTTAGCTTACACTGTCATGGCTGGGGTAACAAAAGAGGGGACTCTCTCGTGGCTTTCAGGGGACAGAGGCTTTATGCAGGGGGAGAGGGTCAGGGGACCCCCAGCCTCAGGCTGAAGCCTTCGGAGAGAGACCCCGAACCCGGGCTGAAGGGGGGGTTTTGTACTACATATTTTGGGGTGGGTACCAAATCACAAAAACCAATAAAACAATCTAAACACTTCATGCCACATTAAGTCATTTACATTTTAACAAATCCAACACTGGTTTGGGGGTGGTCTGAGAAGAGGCTAGCTAGGCTAGTGGCTAAAACTCTTGGACTTCAAAGATAAGGATTTATGATGGACAAAGGGAAAATTATGCATGATAGGAGGGATGAGACAAGAAAGAACCAATAAAAAAGTCTCTAGGCAGAGGCTGTAGTTGTCCTAGAAACTGCTATCAAACTACAAGAAAGATACATCCTGAAACAAAAGGCCTTTCTAAAGTTGTGCAAACTCTGCTAAACTTAACAATAAAACCCTTCATACTGTATTCCTAACTAAAGCTTCTAAATCATTTTTTTAGCAAACTCACAATGAGCTTTAAATCAAATCAAAGTTTTGATAGGAAAAATAAATTATATATTCTATTACCATATTTATTTTTTTGTTTTAATCCTTTACATAGGATTAGTTTGAAAACTAGAAACAGCCTACAAAGTTTTTATCTATTCAGGATGTTTTAAAAAAATTACATTAAAAAAAAGATTTGGTTTTATCTTGTGGACAGGCTAGAGGGATTTCAAAGAGAATAGAGGTAAAACGTATGAAAAATAATCTGCCACACTTAAGCATATTCTATTTCCATTGAAACAAGATATGTGATAGAAAGCTACATTGGCAAAAAAAAAA
>VWYO01012970.1:0-23306 GCA_013400275.1 Rhadina sibilatrix | reverse complement strand
GGCCTGGGACAGCCCGACCGCCGGCCGGCTGCCCCTGGCCCCCGCCGCTCTCCGAAATGCCCCTGCAGCAGGTCAGTGACTCGTGGGGCGGCGATCAGCACCAACCCTCCTCTGCCCCCGCTTTAGAATTTACGCCCCCTCCTTAAAATTTACGCCTCCCCCTGAAAAAAGGAAAAAAAAAAAAAAATCCGCCTCCCCCACTCGTGGGGTTTTCTTTGTCCTCGCCGGTTTCGGGTGCTTGCTTGGCCCTCGTGGGCTCCGCCGAGTTGGAGAGTGGGGGAGGGCGCGGGGCATCCCCGCCGCGCGGGGGTCGCGGGCGGCGGGAGGGGCTCACCTGCCCCCCCGGGCTCCATGACCCCCGCCCGGCGGCGTGGGATTGTTAAACTCGCTCCCACCTCTCCCCCTGTCGCCCCGGTGCGCCCCTGCCAGGGCAAAAGGGGGTTTAACACCCCTTCCCCCCTCGCCCTTTTCCTCTTCCCTGCATCTAGTCGGGGATGGTCCAGGTATGGGATGGTGCTGTAATTCTGAAATACTTCTGGAAGAGCTTTGGGAGCAGCTGGGAGGCCGGTGAGGATGGCATGAGCTGCCTCTTGTGTGGGTCTTTGCAGGTGTTGGCTGCTGAGCTAGCGGTGGAAGTTTCAAGGCTCATCAAAACCTATCCAAAGCTTTTAAAAAATATTGTTATTATTATTATTTACTTTTAAAATAAGCATCTTTGCTGTAAAAGAATTATTATTTTTTTTTTGTGCTCTTGGTCTTCAGTGTGTCCTAATGGCACTCAGTGTCAAGCAGGCTACTTCAGGCCACTTTGTAAATATTTGGCTGTCCTGTGTGAAGGTTGATTCCTAGAAGGTGGTGGTAAGTGAATTCAAGGAGGAGCATATGTTACACAAAGATTCTGGGAGAAAAATTATACAGGCTTTTTTGGCTTTGTGGGAGGGATGTTGATGTCATAGGAACTCCTAAAATTTCTCTTTAATGGGTCCTGAAAGACCTTCATGTATGTTTTTAGTGCCTTTTTTTTGTTATGGTTTTTTTTTTTTTGTATGCTGCTCACCTTTCTAATGGGTGGAACTCCTGGCCTTAAAAACCTGGGAAGGCTTATTTCCACCTTAAAGGTTTGTAAGTGGGGAAAGTGATTTTGGCCTCTTCCTGCAAAGAAGTCCTCACACAACCTGTGAGTTTGTTGTATATATGGAGCCCCCATATTAGCTTTAGGGAGAGATGTGAGATGGGGGAGGAAGAGTGTGGTCAGGCCAGCAGTATCTACAGCCTCTGGCTGGCACCCTCCCAGGGCGATAAGGCATCCATGGCACACACCAGGAAAGGGGCTGTGCATCCTGCTCTGCTCTGACAGCTGTGCTCATGGAAGTGCCCTACTTGGAGCTGTGCTGGCTTGCCGCAGACCCATCTTTTGGGAAGTCCGGCTGAAGCGCCCTAGTGCTCTGCCTTGTCTTTCTGCACTGCTTGGCAGGGATGCTATCCGGCTCTTTCTGGTCTGCAGCTTCCAGGTAGCTTTTCTCAGAAGTCATGGAAGATTTTCTGGGACGAGGAGGTGAGGGTGTTCTGCCCTTGGCTCACAGCACAGCATTTTTGACAAACTAATATTAGGGACTGGTGAAAGGAGTGAGAAAACGCTGGGTAGGTGAGGCAGTGAGCTCAGGCAAGTAGCACCAATATAAATTTAGCTCTTGCAATTATTGAATTGCAAGTAGTGGATGGAGTCTGAGACCCCCAGCTGGAAACAAGACCCTGCTATGCAAAAGACTGTAGAGATAAGTCTAAAATTTGGCCAGCACACCTGCAGTGGTTAGGATTATGAAAATACTCTTGCCTTGCAGATGTAACTGCACTGGCAACCCACCCATCACTTCCAAATATAATCTATGGTATGACTGGAAAAGAGTCAGTATAGCAATGTAGTTTAGGCTGTGCAGGGAGGTGTTCAAACACACGAGCAGATGAAAAAGGTTCTTAGGCCCAAGTAAGATGCTTCCCCTTGGGAGTTTGGTAGTTATTTTATCTGTGGTTATGTGTGTGTAACACTGGTGGAAAAGCCTTGAAAAGTGGCCTAGTCCGTAAAAACAGGCCTCTCCAGCCCCACACTGAGAGCCTGCACACTCTTCCATGTCCCAAGCAAGTGTCTCCATAGTGTCCAAAGCCAGTTCCTTGCTGTGTTGCTGCCTGTCGTGGCAGCTCTTGTGGCTGAGGGTTGCTAACTGGGCCCTTGTACCCTATGGAGCCCTGGCTCTGAGAAGCTGCCCGCCCTTTCAACTTGAGGCCTTTTGCAGGATTCCTGAGGAGTTAAGAGGAAGTGTTACCAGGTGGATCCGAACCCCTGCTATGGCTTAAACACCAACAGTAATGAAGAATTAACCCTTGCAAAGCAACCCTTGCTTGCATCCCTTGGGAGAGCCTGAGTCTCTGCAGACAGGCCCAGTGGTCCTGCATCTTCCCATGCTCTCCTGCACCCTGCTGGGGGCTGGTGCCTTTTCCCTTCTGGAATCTCAGGCTTCTCTGGATGGAAAATTAACCCTGACCTAAATAAATAAATGTTTTCTTCTGGGCAAGCAGGTTGAACCAGCTAATGGCAGGTCTGGGAAATGCCAGGGACCATCAAGGGAAAGTGGTGGCCAGGGATATGGCACAGGAGTTGTGGCACCACGCTGTTCTAGTGTCAATGAGTTTGTGAAGCGACTTGGATCCTCATGAGAACGCAGGAGAAATTAATATTTGATGAGGTACCCAACAGCATTCTTGCTGGTGTTGCCTTCTCACTTGGTGTGAGAAAGTCACTATCATTTGCAGTACCCTGTACTCAGAAATGGGGCCGCTATAAAAGCAAGCTGCTCAAAATGTTTCTAATTCAAATAGTAGAGAATTTCTTACTGTCTTTGGGTTATAAAGATAAGCCTTTAAGAAGAGGGCCATTTTCTTAGCCATGAGAAAATGCTTAAATGGAGACACCACCCACATGTTAAGTCCTTTTTAAAAGGGGCTAAATCCTCTTAACAACAATATCTTTAGAGAACTCCTGTGGCCTTTAGATGACATGAGCTGTGGAGAGGCTAGTTCGGCATACTTCAGAAGGGGGCAGGAGGATTTACATTTCCAAACTGAATACTTAGTACCTCTCATTTTTCTGGTGATTTAGAAAGTACCTCTTCCTTCCTCCCTGCTTCTCAGCAAGATGCAGCTGGAAAGGGAGAAAAATGGGATAACACAGAGTCTTTCTCCTAGGTGTTATGTAAAGGAGCAAGCCAAATAGGACATAAATAATGAAGAAGGATTTAAGATATGGAAGAAGAATGTGTAAGTCACATAAAGGAAGGAGGTTGTTAACTTAGTAGCTTTTCTTTATTTTGCAGCAATGAAAAGGTTTGTACGTGAAGACACAGGTGTTTTCCTATTCAGACCTGTTTTCTTTGCCTGATAGTTTGTGTTAGTACAAATGAATGTTAGTATGAGTCTGAGACCTTTGCTTTTTGAATAGCATTTAAGGGATTTTGTTCGGTTCAAATCCCTCTCCTCCAGTAACACACTCTTTCTGAGCCTGAGGAGGTACCACATGGTCCTTTGGGGGCAGCCGTCTGAGGTACAAGTTCAAAGAAATATAAAATCCTGATTGTCCCAATCACACCAACAAACATCTTGTGAAAAGTGGGCATCCTAATAAAACCCTACAGGAACAGGCTGGAGCTTGCTGGTGGCTTCGCTATCCTCGTGCAGAGTCCAGCTGTGCTGGTGTGGCTCTGTCTGCACCAGAACTCCAGAGTATGGCAGCCCCATGATGATAAGGGCTTTTGGCAGGGTTCCATGAAGAGCTGAGCTGCTCAAAGGCTTTACTGTTGCTGGAAGGAGTAGGCTTGCTTGTCCCTCACTGTCTTCTCTGTATCATCTCCTTTGCTCTGCCTGTGGCCAGACAGGGTTTTTCCCCTACTACTGTGCCTGAGGAGCATCTAGATGCACTGATGGGTTTTTTGTTTGTTTGTTTGTTTTATTTGCTGCTGTAACAAGGTAGAAGAGCTGGGTATGAGCACTAGGTCTGGCAGACATCTTGGGCCCAAGATGGGCTGGGTGAGGAGAGGGAAGGAGACAGGAACTTGCCCATGCAGTGGTGCAGAGGTGTTAAATTGTCCCAGCAAGCCTCCATTTTATGATGTTGGTCTTACTTATTCTTTCTGTGAATGCATTTTCCTTGCACCACCAGTCTGCTTATGCAAAGCTGAGTAGGGGTCACGTTATGGCCTGTTTATTCTTCTGTAGAAGATGCTCCACCTGGTTGAGCAAATACAGGCATTTTGTTTCCCCTCATTTTATGCCAGGTATGTTGGTGCTGTTCTGTTAATTTTTACTGTGTGCTCATCTGTGAGTATGTGCAAGCATTTACAAGGAAAATAATCTTTGAATTTAGGAACAGCTGTATATTTTGCAAGATTAAGGGTTCCCCCACTACTTCTCTGACTATGACTGTAGCAAGTGTTTCAGGAATGAGCACAGGGAAGGAGGCTTGCACAGGAAAGCCCTTTGAGCTTCAAGAGAGCACTTTCTTGGTCAGGGTTACAATGGGCTTTATAGCTACCAGTGGCTGGTGATTTTTGTGATCCCTGTTTGAATCTAGCTGTAGTTCAGACCTTGGGTAGCAACAAGTTCTAGCCATGGTTTAGCTATTTTGTATGAAAGAAAAAAACATTTTGTTTCTTGCCTTGCTTTTTGTTTTTGTTTTTTTTTGCAGGTTGAACTTGCTGTCTATAGTGTTCTTGGGTGATTCTAGATATTTTGATAGGGAAAAATTATTTTCTGATGTATATTTCTCCTCACAGTTTATGACAAATTATCTTTTGTCCTCAGATGTCTTCTCAATGCCGAATAGTGTCAGACAAGTAATTTCTCCTGAAATGAAAGCTATTAATGTAAAGATAAAGGTGTTCTTTTATAAAGGAACCACATGGGTGTGAAAACCAATGTGTCTGTAGTTTTTTTTACTTGTGAAACTTCTGTGGACTGCCAGCTTTGAAAGATGTTTGGAACACATGGTAGGCTCTCTTTGCAGAGACCCTTTCAGACCCAGCTTGTTTCATGAGGTCTTAACCTGGCCCTGGGGAGGGGAATGGAAGATGTGGGACAGAGGGGATGAGTAGGCATGGCTGCTATAGGAATAGCTTGTTAGGAGATGCAGCTTACAAAACGGAAAGTGAAGTACCACCATTCCTCTTTGGAGCCCAGTCTTGTGCAGGTCAGTAGGCCTGGTGTGGTTGTGGGAGGGAAATTCAGCCCATCCCTCCTGTTCAGAGCACTGAGAATGAGATTGGTGCATGTGAAATGAAGATAGGGTTTTTTCTTGGTAGCTTCAAGTATGGTATCTTTCAGGCTTCACTTCTGAAGGTGTCTGCTTGGCTGATGGCCATGGCTCTGGTGGCAGGGCTGGTCCTGATGCTGGTGTGCAGGGGTGGGAAGGTGGCTCAGGCTTTCGTCCTGGTTTGTGGAGGAACTAACTGCCTGCTAAGGATGAGTTGGAGACTCTTGACTTTAGTTCCAGTGGGTTTCTTGCACCAGTGGTGGTAATGAAGATCCAGCCTGGCCCAGTGTGGAGCTTCAGCAGATGGAAAGCTCTCAGAGTAACTAAATCTCCAGGTTTTATAGTCTCTGCAAATAATCTTGTTTACAGCTGGCAGCACTGAGTATGTATGTATGGAGGTAATTCTCATCCTGACAAATGACTAAGTTGGATTTCAGGCTTTTGTTTTGACTGACAGAGTTAATCACTTCCTGCATTAATTTTCAAGACCAGGATTGTGTTTGTAGTTCTGGGGAGAAGAACCCCCCATCATGTTCTCTGGGGGCAGTGGTGTGCAGGAGAGAAGCTGCCCATGCCTCTGGGATGGGACTGCTGCAGTGCTAGAGGTACTGCCGGTGAGGTATTTGGATTCTGTTTCAATTTCAGTTCTGTTTGAAGACAGGCTTGGCAAAATTGCCCAATTTATCACATTTTTAAAAAGGAACTATTTAACTTCTGTTTTCCTCAAGTAAGTTGGTCCAAAACCACACTTGGGAGTGCTATGCCTGGCATGGATGTCTCTTGAAATACTGTGATGTCTGCTTGGATGCTGCTGCTGTTTGCTGGATCTAGTGGCATTCGTGGAGTTCTTAATGCCTTGTGAGCTCAACATGAGCTGTGGTAAACATTTGCATCTGCAAGCCTTGTAAAGGGAGAAGGCAGGAGCTTGACTAGGTGTTGATTAAGCCAGAGCTTAATGAAAATGGCCCCTGTTGTGTGGTAAGAGAGTACTACTTCATGGGTTTTAGCATCCCTTTTATACATACATGAATGCATAGCAAATGTGCTGGTAGCTGTTTGCAAACTGAGCTTGCCTAAGGTTAATGGCGTGTGTCATGAGTCTCCTGTCCCACTTACGAATGTGGACAGTTGTTGACCTGTGACACTGTGGAAATGAACATGCCAACTCTGTCACTGCTGCACGTACGTGCCCTGCAGCTCTCAGGTGTTTTGTGCCCAAGCTCTTTGGCCTAGGACTAAGGAATGTGAAGTGGAGCATTTAAAGACCACCTTCTCAGAACCAGCTGGCGTCTCTTCTGTGAGTGTGCTAAGTTATGTGGGCAAATATGGCTTTCCTTTATTCCTGCCTCTAAAAGTAAAATCAGTATCCAATTTCTTTGCTTTCTTTGAGTAGGAGACTTAATTTGCTACAGCTACTTTCAAGATTCTTCCAGCTTGTATGTGGCTGCATTTAGGCCCAGAAGTGTTCACTAGCTAAGGCTGGTGGCATATTCAGGTGCCTCACTTCAAGGGTCTAGAACCTGATTTATCAGAAATACGAGGTGTTTCCTGTGATGCGCCCTTGCAGTATTGCGGGTGTTGAGTCCTTGGGATCTGGAGCTTTATATGGACAAATCACTGTTAAAAGCAGAGGCTGCTATTATTTGGGCTTTCATTTCTTAATTTTTATAATGAAATTTTACAGTCCTATCACACAGACCTTGTGAGCCACTAGTTGTTTTGCAAAAATCTATGAGAACTTTTAGAAAACAGATAAAAAGCTATTTTTGGTAAAAGTGAGTTGTATTGGGAATCTGGACAACAAGAGATGTTTGCTTAGCCTTGGCTGCTTCAGCTCCAGCATTCCTGGCCTGAGTTGTGGTATGTCTGTTGGTTTTGTATGCCTAGATTCTAAAGGTAATTTTCATTAATGAACTTCTTGAAAGACATTCTCATCTTAACCATGCTATTCTGGTTTGGGTTTTTTTGCTTGTTGGTTCAAAGGTTGTTGCATATTGCATAACTTAGTGCTAGAAAAGGGGGATGGGGAAGGAACTCATTGGCAAACTTCCTTCCTTGTTAATTAAGGTGACATTAAAAGTCTCTGGTTTAGGACTCAATGGTGCACACCATGCACTGCAAGAGTCTAATTCTTATATATCATGTCAGGCTCATTGGTCCACTCTACTAGTTCTCTCTGAATATAACTTTGTCTTAATTTTGGTTCTACCAGTTAGTTATAAAATCATACTAAAATTAGAGTGCAGTAACAGATACTTTTTTTTTTTTTGCAAGCCACTGAATATGCACTGTAAGATTTTATATTTTTTACACATTTTAAAGTACAGATGTAATTTTAGAGTGAAATACTTCTCCATGGGGTGAGTGTACTATGCTGTCTAAAAACTTAGCTTTCAAATTTGCCTTTCAAATGTTTTTCGGAAACAAACTGACATGTAGACATGTTTGCATCCTTCCTTCCTAGACCTTCAACTTAAGAGGTGTAATCTGGCAGAATTTGGGTCTGGAAGTAAAAACTTTATCTCTTGGCCCAGCAATTATATTGGTACAGTCCATTGAGGCTGACAATAGGTTTCTGACTTTTTGGATACTACCCGAGTGTAAGCAGATAAGTATGTAAAAAGTACAAAATGAGGCACAGAAAAGGTTTCGTCTTGTGCCACAGGTGGAATGGTGATTTGTGTGTCTTACCGTGTCTTAGGCTGGGTATTAGGAAAATGGTCTTCACCCAGAGGGTGGTTGGGCACTGGAACAGGCTCTCCAGGGAAGTGGTCACAGCATCAAGCCTGGCAGAGTTCAGGAATTCTTTGGACAATGCTGTCAGGCACATGGTGTGATTATCAGGGCTGTCCTCTGTGAGGCCAGGAGTTGGACTCAGTGATCCTATGGGTCTGTTCCAACTTGGCTTATTCTATGATTATTAATGGGTAATGGTTCTATACTAAAAGATTGTGGATTTAGACTAGATATAAGACTGTTTTTACTGTAGGGTTAATGAAACTTTGGAACAGGTTGCTCAGACAGGGGATAGGTACTCATTCCTGGAAACATTCAAGGCTGGGTTGGATGGAGCTCTGAGCAACCTGATCTAGTTGAATGTCAGTGTTCATTGCAAGGGGGTCGGACTAGATGACCTTTAAAGATCTCTTCGAACCCAAGCTATTCCATGATTCTGTAGGAAAATACATGCTCTAAGGAACAGATCTGAAGGGTTTGCTGCATTCTCTGAGTGCTTCTGTAATGGAAACTGGGCTTTCCTTCACCTTCTGCTTGGGTGTTTTTAACATCTGCTGTTTTGCAAGTCATTTTCCTTCCAGGGACACTAGAAATGGAATTATATGGAATTATAATGTCTTGAGCGATGCTAGTAACCTAATAGTGCCTTCAGTACTTGTTCTCTTGTGCTGCTAATTCTGGAATTAAATGGCAATTACCATGTATATATGCTGGTGCTATTTTGCCTTGCCAGCGCTGTGTTTTTAGACAGCGTTGGTCCCACACATTGACAGTCAGTTTTTTGTCCCCATACAGTAAGCTAGTTCACACTTTGTCTAATGTCTTCGCATAGCGGGAATTGATGTTGGTTACAGCTCTCACAGAAGGCTTTTGTGTGGTGATATCTGAAAGCTGTCTTGTTGGAGCTTTTATCAAGGCTATTGCAATGAGGCCATTATCCCCGCTCGTGGAAAACATAGATATTCGCAGAAATTTTTATAGCAATGCTTGGTAAGTGTCATGCTGGGACAGAGCGACAATGCTGGAGCGGTACAGAAATAATACCCGAGGTGGCAGCCGTGCCGTGGCGGGGAGTTATCTGTCCTTGCAGACTTGGGGACAGGGTGGGAAGGGAACCCCACACGGGGCAGACGGAGGGCAGTGATCAGGGCTATCGCAGGCACGAATAATCCTGGCTGCTGGCTCAACGGAATAAAGTTTTACTTTTCATGGTAAGAGTTTTTATTGAGTGGCTCTAAGTAACCCAGATCTGAATTGCTGTATAATGCTTCTGCACCTCGTACTTTTTTGGGTGGGTTGGTTTTTTTTTTGTTTTTTTTTTTTTTGCTTTCAGCTGCGCGGTATCTATGACAAAAAGTGTCTCTGGGGAGTTATGTAAAACTGCAAGTTGGCTGAGAGGAAGCTGAAACTTCACAACCCGGTTGTAGTACCCTTAAGCACAAAATTCTTTAAGCAAGCAAAAAAGACAACTTACTACTTCAGGTGGGTGCAGAGAGGGCTTTAAAAATTATAATAGCATTTTCACTGGCTTCTTTGTCTCAACAGTGGGTATTTCACTGGGTTTATTCTTTCTTTCTTTCTTTCCCTCAGGAATTAGGGGTTAGAAAAAGCTTTTTTTTTTTTTTTCTTTTTTTGTGAAATATGGTGTCCTGAAAGCATAAGCAAGTTGCTCATTTTCTTTCTCTGGTTCTTAATCATAAGAGCCGCCTTGATGATTTTTCCCACCTCAAATTAGCAGTTTATTTATAACATGCTAATGTTCTGCATGCCCGTTGGTATTACTGTTCTGTCGTGCTGAGCTGAGAATTATTCTCTCAAAAACTGACACTGCAAAGATGACATAAAAGAACATGAGAAATCGCCTAGGATAGAGAAATATTCAGGTGGCTTTTGGTATGACTTTGATTCACGCTTTCTATAAAACCATTTACATTTCCTTCCTGATTTCTATTGCTAGTCATATTCATGGTGCTTGGTTTTATTTTTGCTTACCAAAAATAAAGAAAAATACAGACCGTTGGCTTTTGGCATCCTCATTACCCTTTCATTCCTGCTGGCAAACTTCTCTGTGATCGTCTTCCACGCAGTGTCACCAGCTGCCTTATTGGATTGTAGGCAGGGGAATGAGGAACTTCAGGGAGTGTTTCCCCCTTCCTGCAGGGTGCTTGTGGGAAGCCTCTTTCAGATCTAGGGTTAGCAGCATCCTTCCCAGTGGTCCTCCGCTTCAGCTGCTCTGCAGAAAGATGGGAGCATTCAAAGCCCACTCCGTGCAATGTGGGGTGTCTTGTGCATGGAAAAGCAAAGGGCAAAATAAAAACACATCCCATGAGTTTCTGTACTTGGAGCCATGTGCTTTGTAGGTGTTTACAAGAGAGATGGCAAAGAGAGATGCAAGATCACTTGGCAGCCTCCAGCGTTGTTATGACCTGTTCATCTGTAAGGATGCTCTTCATGTTGCTGCTGGTCTCGGTGCGCTGAAGTCCTTCCCTATTCTCGTCTGGGTAGCATCGTGTTTGCTGAATATGTGGGAAGTGAATGCAACACTAGTGAACAGGTTGTGTGCAGTTGGCTAGATATTAAACTTAGGTACAGCCTTCTGTGGGCAAAATTAAGTTAGTAGTTATAAAGGAGGTTTTTGGGTTTTTTTTTGTGGTATTTGTATTTTAGGGGGACAGAAACTCCTTTTGCTGTGAAAGGGAATGTGTAGGGAATTCCACAGACTGGCATATTTAATTTAGAGGAGAAAAAAAAAAAGAGGAGAAAAGAAAAGGAGGCAAATCCCCCTTTTTAGAGCCATATTTTCAAGATACTATCCTTAATGTGATTTATTTGCTTCAGAATTAGGAAAGAGGGTTGCTAGGAAAATTAAGGTGCATTCACTTCTTTCACCTAAAAGCATTTTATAAGGGTGATTACAATCTCCCTCCTTTCTCCCTCTTTCCTAGTCCTGGAGAATAATCAATTTAGCAATAAGTCAAGAGCAGGCAAAAATGTGATTGTTCTCATCTGCAATGCAGAGACTAAGATGGACTCCTTTCTCTAAGGCCAAAATCAGGTCTTTCTGTTTTGAAGTGAATCAAGAGTTATCATTATGTT
Source organism: Rhadina sibilatrix (assembly GCA_013400275.1). Taxonomy (NCBI): domain Eukaryota; kingdom Metazoa; phylum Chordata; class Aves; order Passeriformes; family Phylloscopidae; genus Rhadina; species Rhadina sibilatrix. The sequence continues at coordinate 12,175 of VWYO01012970.1, read as the reverse complement.
TTCAGTAAGAAAGGATGAGAATTTCAGTCTTTTTCTTTCCCCTTAAGACTTGTGCAGTTTTGAGGGTTTTTTACTACCCTTTCACTCTTCTGATGGCCTCAGTGCCAGTTTCAAACCACTTCCCTGCTTCTTCCAAGATGGGGAAGCACCACCAGTGGTACTAGACAGGGATTAGGTCTGTTCTAAGTACTTCATTTGAAGTGGAGAAATGTGGCTTTCCTAGCTGTTTAAAAAGCTCAGTTGCCTCAGCATGTGAAGAGCAGGTCCCAAACTCTGTTCAACCAGCAGCAGAGAAGGGATTCCCCCTTCAGACCTTGCAGGGAGAAAACTTGAGGCATCTGTGAGTTGCTATAGTATATCTAGCTAAAAATATCAGGTACTTGAGCTTGTCTTATTGACTTGTTGGATGGCAATACCTTGTTGAAATGGAAAAAGCCGACAGATCTGGGACTCTGTGTAACAGTGCAATGGTGTAAGAGGGATGGCATAAAGATCCAGCAAAGGTACTTGCCCACTAGAGCTACCCTGGCTTTCCCATTGAAAATGCAAGTGTGGCATGCCTAGAAGATTAGGAGTAGTCTGCTTGCCTGTAATGGTCCTGGAAGATTTGCTTTCCTCCTGAAAAGCTGATATCAGATTCTTTGTCCAGATTCAGCCCAGTCCCTGGTTAGTGTTGATCAAATATGAGAGTTCCTTCTGATGCAGAGTAATGCTGAACACCTACAAGTACTTCACCTCTCCCTGAGAGATGATGCTTTTTGTCCTCATTGTTGCTCTGCCTCATCTTTGAGTGCCTCTCCATGACTGCGTGGGCATGAGCCCCAGCATAGAGCAGGTGCAGCAATCTTCCCAGCCAGAACCCTGAATTTAAAGTATTGTCTTAATGGGAAGGTGCATTTTTAACTGGCTACATGTATCTCCTGTAGCGTGATGAAATTGCATCAATATTTTCACTAAGCAGTTTTTATCCAGAATATGAATTTCAACAAAGTGGTTTTTTAAGTTTGCTAATAAGATCTTAAATCTTAGAAGGCAGGCCAGTGAGGTGATCCAGTTAGAGAACCTTTCAGGATCACAATATGGAATTTTTTCACCCTAACAAGGCATGGTGGCGGTTTGAGAACGTGCCAGTTTGCCTTTCCAGAGCTGTGATACAGCTGAACCACAGTGGAAATCTGGAACCGTAACAACAGTGCTTATAGGAAGTTTGACTCCCTGCATTTAACCACAAATGTGGTCAATGTTAGGAGAAGCAATAGCGGAGGGGAAGAAAGGTGGTAGTATTTGATTAGCTTTTTTTCTCCTTGTTTTCTACTGTAAGGAAAGAGTGATAATATTATTAACGATGGCTCCAGTTTCTTCCTTGTTACACTTTGAGGATACTCTTGTAGGGTAGATATGATAAGACTTGCTTTCAGTGTTTTCAATTCAATAGTCACATGCTGTTAAGCAGTTGTGCTGCTTGGGAAACTGTTGAGTGTTTCTGAAGACAGTAACATGGAGAAGAGGATTAAAAACCATGTCAAGATCCTTCAGGTGGTCACTAGCTTTGTGCAGGGATTGAAATGAAAAGCAGTTCAGTCATGATGGGTTTCTGCAGGAGGTTATTGAGGGATAAAGGTCCTCCCATTGGTCCTCACCATTGTGCCCTAGACCAACATGCTGTATTCATTCGGTTCAGCAGAGAATAGCTGTCTGTCTTGGACACTAGAATATCCTGCTGTTTCCTATCTGCACCTTCTTGGAAATGAAATGTAATCCTCTCATAGGCAGAGTAGCCTTAATTGCCTCATGGGATAGGAAGGAAAGGATGATTTGGGAACCAGGTCTGTGCTACTAGAAGTGTTTCCTGTGACAGAGGGAATTTCCTGGAACCATGCTGGGAAACCCTTTGGGGATGTGGTTTCACAGTCAACTTGCAGCGATCCAAGTTGGTGCTGCCACAGGTGGGGTCATGCTGCCGTCCTTCCCTCCTTGCTTTAGTTCCTGCCCTTGTACCTCTCTGTGCTTGTCAGACCAGGGACTGCTCCAGCTGAAAGCTAACACTGGCTGAGTGATTAGTTTTCAGCACAGGGAGTTCCCTGGCCCAGCTGGCCGCGTGGTTGGGGTGGAGGTGGCTGGCAGAGGCTGCCCCCGGCCATGCCCTCTCTCCACGCACGGGACACTTGCTTGCAGTGGCAGCAGACCAAGAGCCTCGCTGTGTGTGACCTCAGCACCTCCTAGAAGCCCGTGGAGTTGTGTGGAACGAAACCCTAACAGATGGCTCTGTAAGGAAATAGGCAGCTTTTGTGCCGCTACTTGCTGCTTGGGTTACTGAGGGCGTGCAGCTGCCACAGCCTCCAGTGCCCAAGGGCTGGAGGGAACTTGCATGCTCTCCCCATCTCCAGCTTTGAAGGGCTTGGGGCAGTATAGCAGGTTTGTGAGCACATGGAGGAGTAATTGTGGCTGAAAACATCTGTAGCTCATGGAGGAAAACCATATTTGCTTAAACTGGGAATCTGCTCAGTGCTGTTTGCACCTTGCCTTGTGTGCTTGTCTTCCAGCCCCTGACCGAGGCTCCCAGGCTACGTGTAATTTAATTACACCTACTGAAGTAGGTGAAGATATAAATGTAATTTGTGCCTAGAAGTTGTGTATGTAGTGAGCATGCAATACTGGAAGCCTTCTCGGCAATTGCTGCTATCAAGGTATACCTCCAGAGGAAAGACTGGCTCTGCTGCTCTGGCAGGTACAGTCAGACAGGTACAGCTCTAAACAGGGCTTTAGTGTGACTGATTGTTAATAGGTGAAAGTAAAAGAGTTGTGGTCTTGCATGAAAGATTACAGAATCCTTGGAGATAGCAACTGGGATGGCTTTTACAATCAACAGCTGCAGCAGCTGCGGCCCAGGGTCTTGTGTTGTGTAGCTTATGAAGGTGGGAAGGCTCACAGGGCTTCTGCTCAGATGGGTGGTAATGAATGCCAGTCACATGCAAAGTTGGCCAAGGAAGGTTGAGTTTCATGACTGCACTCACAGCAAAGTCTGCTTTCTGCCCCTCAAATAGCGAGATGGAACCAGCCTGAGTGGCAGTGAGAGCACCCAGGGCCCTGCTTATTCCATGCCACAGCAGAATTCTGCCTTTTGACCAGAATATACTGCTGAATTTCAGCTTTGGCTTAAAAGAAGGGGTATCATTGTTATTGTAAACCTCCACTACAAATTCAACCAGTACGGAACTAACTCTGGAGACAGCCTGTAACTCACAGGGCTGTGAAATAAGAGTTTCACTTTAATCTGTTGTCTGATTTCAAACATAACTGTTCTGTTATTGATTACTTGCGAAAAAGATCTGATGTGTTTATCTCGCAGTCCTTACACATGCTGCCCACTGCCAGTAGCCTCAGTTCTCCCCTCAGCAGCTGCCAGAATTTCCATCTTTCTCCCCATACTTTCTTTAGCACCATTGTGCATTGAAACTTGCTTGCAGGATAGCAATATGCGAAAGCCGTGTAGCATTCCTGTTTATCTTGGAAGTCTATGTTTTACACAAGGAGCACTGTAACTCTGCCATATTTACTTTCTTGTATTTAATTCAGTAAAATGTATTTACCTGAAGTGGACACGAAATTTCCAGTTTGCGGTGGAAAGCGTAGGACCAGGCTGCAGAACTCGTTCCAAGTCAGGACAGAGTGCGTGAGGGCTCCTTGCCAGTGCAAAGCGTGGGAGGAAAGTCGGGAGTAAGACGACTCTTGCTGCTATCATCAGCAGGCGCCTGTTGAAAGGGTAAGAGTTATGGATGTCAAGGCAAGACAACAGGTTTCTGTGTTTTCTTGAATTTTAGACTTCCAAGACAAACCGATGACTGGCAAAGCAGGTTTCGTCCAAGACTGTCTTTGCTTTAGCTTGGATAAGAACTTGCAGTCTCAGATAGTGAGGTGTAGTCAAGTTTTCTGGGGTAATCTTAGCTTCACAGTTTGATTGTAGTTTGGAATTAGAGTTGGGAAAACAATTAGTGTAGAAAATGAGGGTTTCTATGGGGATCTATCACGCTTAAGGATTTTTAGTAATCAAGCAAGGCTGTGGGCTGGTAGAGGCTTCCCACGGCTACCTCAAGTTACCTTACCTTTTCTCCTGCTTCTAAGAGAAGCTGTCCTCCTTCGTATCCATATATTGTTGAGAGAGGGCATAGTCCACATGCTATTTTTATTCCTATTCCTTTCCATAATTATATGTAGCTTTTATAAATCTGTCTGGATGGAAAGCTCTCATGTACTTTTGAAGGGCTTATTTGATCTAAATTTAAGGATGTCTCATGTCCAGTTGTGAAACTTGCTATTTCAGTTCGTCCTACCTACAGCTTTTACTAAAACAAGAGGAAAAGGATGAAGAGGAGAGACTGAAAAGTGTGTGTGAGAGGAGGGAAAGATGACTCATAAGTGGGACTGCATTTGAAAATTAAAAGGATCAAGGTGTACTGATCATAAGAGAAAAAGTTATGGCTTCTGTGAAGAAGGCACAATTAAACCATATGGTCATTTATCTTCTGAACAGATTAAGGTATGTTTGGGGAGGAATCCATGGGCCTGAATAGAGTAGATAGATTTCTTCTCTCTTCAAAGTTATTTAAAGAAAGGAATTTTTAGTGCAGCCTTTAATAGGTGATATTTTAGTGCTAGATTCCACTGGAAGACTTCCCCAGGCTTCTGGAAAATCCCATTTAGCTGTCCATTGCCTGCGGGATAGTTCTAATAGCTGCATGGTTATAGAGCAGGACAGGTAGCAGAAAGGGAATGAGTGGGAAGGCCACAGTACAAGAAGTTAACTCAGGACTTTCTCTGAACTTTAGGCACAAAGAATAGAAATTAAAGCTCATGAATAGACACACAAATTTCTGCTTTCAATCCATGCGTTGTTTCTTTTAGCTCTCTGCTAGTGTTCTGCTCTTCCAGCCTTGTGCCAGCGCCCATAAAACTTCCGGAATACTTGAGATGGCCAATAGTCTTGAAATAAACCTTTCTGTTGGGTTTAAGTAGTGTGCAATTATGAGGATGGAGTTCTTCTGTATACAGCACTGCAAAGAGCGCTTGTGGTGTTTCCAAAAGTGTTTACCAACAGTATCCCACAGCCAGCTTTTCCTACCTTCACCCTTCTCCTGCCGAAAGCTAGGAGTTAACAAAGATACAGCTATCCGATGTGTGAATGAGGCTGAGAGAAAATATGTTTAATTTTATAAAGCGTTTTGATTAACAAGATTTAAGTAACTGTCAGTATGAAATTGGTTTAAAAATTGGCTAAGTGGCAGGAAAAGAGTCCTTTTGATTGATTCCAGTGAGTATTTGCAGTAATCCCAATACTACAGAGTGCTTTCATCATTACTGCAGAAGTAAACAAAAAACCTGTTACTGATACTAATTGCCAGCAGAGTAGCAAATGATAATGGAGCTCTCACAACTTGCTCTGTAGGCACATTCAGACACACTGTGTCTTTAATATGGCGAAAGGCAAAGTTGTATGCCAGAGCACAGGGAATGCAAGCCATGCCTTATGAAAGGGGGCCTGTATCCTGGAAAGCAGCACTTCTGGGAAGTCTGTAGTGGACAAGCAACTGCACACCAGCTTCCAGCACAAGGCTGAGAGGCAATGGCACTGAAGCTTGCATCCTGGCATATACAAAAAAAATGAACAAGAGCGGGGATACTTTTGCCTCAGTCAGCAGTTTCGGTGTGACTGATACCTAGAATAACACATGTGATTCAGTGCTTGTAAGGGAAAAATCTTGAAATTAGAAGATGCTGTTAAATAGGACAGCATGAATTATTTGAAGTGTGAAGAAAATGCCCTTCAGTGCAACTTAAGCAATATTTTGCTTATAAAATTAATATTGAGGAGTGACTTGACTGACAGGAGATACAGAATTGGGGGTGGTTGCACTGCTGTCCAGAGGGACTTTGACAGGCTTGAGGAAGAAGCTGACAGGAACCTCATGAAGTTCAGCAAAAGGAGGTTCAAAGTCCTGCCTCTGCAGAGAAGGAATTCCAGGTACCAGAATGGGCTGAGACAAACCTGCTCTAAAGCAGCTCTGCAGAGTGAGATGATCATTTCCATCCACTCAGCCCTGGTGAGACACAGCTGACATGCTGGGTCCAGTTCTGGGCTCCTCATTATGAGAAGACATGGGCATACTGGTGCAGGTCCAGTGAGGGGCTGTGAAGGTGGTTAAAGCCTCAGAGCATCTCATATAGGAGAAGAGGCTGAGAGAGCTGGGGCTGTTGAGCTTGGTGGTGTTTGAACACATGATGGGAGAGAGTGAAGAAAATGGAGCCAGGCTCTTCCCAGTGGTGGCCAGTGACAGGATAAAAGGCAACGGGCAATAATTGAAATGAAGAAAGTCCATTTAAACGGGAGATTATACAGCAAAGGTGTGTTGGAACAGGTCCCTTAGGCCATGGAGTTGCATTCACTGGCCATACTAAAAACCCAACTGAATACAGTGCTGAGCATCCTGTTGTAGCTGCCTTCTCTTTGAGCAGCGGCAGGTGGACTAGATGATCTCCAGAGGTGCTTTCCCACCTCAGCCACGCCCTGAGATGATTCCAGTGTTAAAGGACTTCCTAAGTTGTTGAACTTGAGCACATGGAGAATTTAATATTGAAAGCCTAAACAATGCAAACTCAAAGTGGAAATTAGATTTTTTTAAGTGAGGGGAAAATAATGAGTTTATGCCGTCAAGTTTTGACACAATGACTGTTTTGCTGTAATTTCTCTGTAGAGTTATGCTCTGTAATTTCAACCCTGAACAGCTCTGAGGTTAGCAAATCCTTCTACTTGCTTTTTGGTAGGAGCAACTGTGTTTATGGTACTTCCTGACAGGTGCTTGTTCATCTCATTTTCATAACAAAGATTCTAAAATTGCATTCTTATCCTTGGCTGCAATAGCACAGCAGCTAGGGTCTGTGATATGTAGGAGGTCATATTAGAAAGTCAGATTCTTTCATCAAAGTGTAGATTAGAGAGAAAAATGCAAATTCACTTCATTTTAAAATTTGAGACTTCAGGGTGCTACTAATTTTTCTGGAGAAGTCATCTCAAGGTGTTTAGTTTAGGAAACACATTGTTAAGAAGACAAAGTAGAAGGGACAGATTGTGTCTGGTGTGGGTCGGTTTGCACGTAGGTTCAAGTCCTTGCTTGACTGTATGACTGAATATTTTCTGCTTCACCAAAGCTGAGAGAGATAAGCTTTTTGAAAATATCCTATATAATCTGAGAAAGAGCAGCAACTTTAATGTCTTTTTCCCTAGAAATTCATTGCCTGTGACTCCCTGGAAAACCATCTGTTTTGGTTGTTGTAAATTAGGCTTGTAAAATGTTGTGTAAATTAGGCTGTCACATCAGTTGTGTAGATTGTCCTCTGCATGACAGAATTTTCCTAAATGTGAAAAAGAAAATTATTTAGTCTACCAACATTCATTCACTTCACTTAAGGCCTGCTGCCATCTTGTCTTTTTCTTTATTCCCTCTCTGTCAATGAGAATAAGTAAAACTTCCTATTTGAAATCAGTTTGTTGTCGTTCTGCCAGCACTCTCAGGTTGTTCTGCTCCATGGTGTGGCTGATGGATTGATAAAATACTGCCAAGGTAGAATGTGCATCATAGTGAAAGCTCAGTGGATTAGTTGTTCTTTGTGACATTACACAGCATTTGAAACATCAGGAACTTGGCTGTCTCTGTGCCTTTTCAGCCATGTAAGCTGTTGCCAAACTGACCTGTGCAATAAAAGTAAATGCAGCAGCTGCCTACCTTGATGTGGGGAGGCAGGAAGTCATCAGTTTCTAGAGTTTAGCAACCCAGGCTAGATGAAAACCACGTTCAGTTTGTAGTCAAAGGAATGTGCTGTGAAGAGAAGCCTTCTGATGGCCGTACCAGCTGCAGATCCAGGGTGGAGGCTGTCAGCCATAACTGGGGTCATTAGGTCCCTACTCCCTGTGATTCTCTCCCTTGCTCTCTTGTAATCTTTCATCTATTATTTCCATGACTTTCTGCTTATCTGGAGCCTCCTTTCCAACTGCTTCTAGGAATAGCTGCTTTTGGATATGTAAACTGTGTTTTCCAGTTTCTTGGGCACTTTATTTTTGTCACTCTGAAGTTTGGCATGTGGAAGAGATTAAGGTTATGTAAGGAATTTTTTTTTAATGCAATGCTGGTAATTTAATTTTCAAAACTGTACTTAATTAACTTGTGAATGATAAATTGATCTCTTGTGCACAGGCAGCATTCTAGTTACTTGTAGCTGCAGAAATAACTTATCAGGATTAATCTGCATGAACAATGTTGAGACTTCCCTAAAGTGAAGTAGCACTCTCACAATTTACATAATGTACAGAACTATCCTGTATTTCAGTAAATGCTTAGGACCCCATGTTATTTCTCATTGTCTGATTCTGTAAATGCAAAGCATTGCATCTCGCCTCGGTCTTCTGAATGTTTTTTGTCAACTTTCACAATGACCTTTGAAAACTAGATAATATTTTTATCACCCTAAATGGATTCAAAGTCCGTTTATTACTTTTGGGGAACCCTGCTATAAGCTTTTGTACTTGGGGGAACTAGGTTAAGAAAGTACTTCAGAATAAAAAGTTTTGCTACTTCAGATCTGAATTCTCATTACTAATCACATTAATTGAAAAAGTAGATAGATGCAAGAGCCATCGTACCTCAGGCAGTGAATTAAAATTATAGAGTCAAATTGGTGTTGACCTTTTTTAAGAAAGGATTCACCTGCTTTGAGGATGTAAATACCCAGCACTAAATGCACCTGAGTATTTAAAACTTTCTACCTTCTAGTTTGTAGCTCTCTGCTGTAGTTTCTGAAGTATTTACATATGTATTCTTTTTGTCATTAATTTTTTGAAAGAATGTACAAGTTTCTTGGGTCCCTGTGAGTCACCTCCCAGTGAGTGAAGTGATGCAGTCTCTTGGCACTGCTCTGGTATAACTTGGTTGTGGGTATTTTGGATGGAGCACAGGAAGGTTTGGGGTTCCAGGGTGGGACATTGTTAACCACAGATGTGTGTAGACATGAAAGCTTGCACTCTGTAAAAGAGACTTAATTTGTGAAATTCCACAGACATCGTCCTTTCTTGTATGTATCCTGTATTCAAGGAAAACAAAGCTCAAGATGCTGTGGCTTAGGCAGTCAGTTTAGTGAGTGAATTTTGTAAAGCAAGCCCAATCTTGCACCATTACAGAGCACCCACACAGACAGCACTGGTGTGTCTTTGGAAGTGCTCCTCTTTCTCCTCACTTTTCACTTTGTATGTGTCCAGTCTTATTAATTACATCTTCCTAGAGAGGTTTATCGCTGTGTTCTCTATGTTTTGTAAGTGAGGAATAACACTTTTCCTGATTCCTATGTCAATGTATGTGCTCGGAATGCTGCTGCTAATTTTTAACCTGTTTATCTAATGCTCCATGGCATTTACTGGAATTTCCTACAAGGAAGTTCGTCCTATTATATTCTCCAGCTCTCAGTGTCCTTCCTCCCCCAGTCTCAGGGCTTGTTTGTTTAATAGACAATTTGGCAGACAACTGACAGTGTTTGAAAGTTTTTCTTTTCTTAGTAGCTGTGCTAATTTCCACACATAGAGTGGAAGCCACTCAGTGAAACAAATCCAATTGCAATCTTATTTTGAAGTTAATGACTTTTAAAATAAAAATTAATCCTTAAATACAAAAGACAAAAATATCTCTAGGATGTATTTTGAGACTGATTTGCTTTACAATGGTTTTTCTTTGGGATCAACCATAAAGTGATAGGAAAGATTTCTTTCCCTTGGTCCAGTTCAACTTTAGCCTTTGGTAGTCAGGAGGCTGAAAGTCTCCTGAAGGGCTGAATCTCTGCAAGCAGCTCTGAAGCACATGGAGATGTCACCCTATCATGCACTATATGAATTGAACTATCATTTCCTTATTTGGTTTACTTTGATCTCAATGGGTAACATAACAAGTGGACCCATGTTGGTGGAACTGTTACATATAAATGCAATACAAAGAAATGACACTATGAAGTCTCTTACATGGCTGGTCTGCTGTCACATCCTGTCCCCTCTCTGTGTCCCATCATGTTCCCCACCCCCACTGCTTGCCATGAGTTTGCAAGTTCATCATCAGGCCTGTTCTGTGACAATCGTGTTTTCTTCAAAGGGTGTGTGTGCTGAGAAGTCACTGATGCGAACCACAACTGAAAATCCCCAAGCTCTGCTCTGGAGGCAGCAGCCTTGCTGAGGTGGTGTCTTTGGGAACGGGGATAGGCAAATGGGCTGATAGCTTTGACACCAGTTTGTAGGATGAAGCTGGTGTTGGATCCTGCTAGTGACAGATCTGGCCGTACCACCATGGCGCAGGCCATGCTTCCCTGGGAATGGGAGGGAAATGATCCTGCTGCATCCAGACACAGCCCCAACACTCTGTGGTCAGGATTCCACAACCCGGACGCTGGTGTTAGTCCGGCCCTACTTTTGTGTGCGAGCGTTGGCTGTTTGTCATTACATTTTCTGTAAGTTTTTTGTCTCCACAGCTTCCACCTTAACCAAGCAGATGCAGCTCAGCCCCTGGCAGCTGGTGGGATGAGGGGGTTGCATGGGGGTGTTTTGGGACTGCCCAGAGACACACACACTCCTCACCTTGGGCAGTGCAGCAGTTGAGATGAAAACTGGGTGCAGTTTCCTGAAAACAACTTTTCATATTTCAACATGAACTGGTAACTGGAGCTTTCAGCCTTAGTACAGTGCAAAGCTATTGCTTCCAGTAAGAAGTAATTGTTTCATATTTGGTGGAAAAATTGCAATAAGAAAGATCTCAGATGATTCATTTCCTATGCAGCATAGGTGTAATTCTCTTGGTTTGAGGCCAGAAACGTGGCTTATGCTTTGGTTTATGTCTTGCACAACCGTTGTAATGTCCTTCCTCTTTTAGTGCAAAGAAAATACTGCAGCAGAGTAGGAAGATAAGCTGCACGTTTTGCCACTGGTTACTGCTGAGTGCAATTCTGTGGGGTGTGGGGCTGATCCCATGGCATTCCAGTAAATCTATGAGCTAAAATGAGGTGATGTTAAACAGGGTTGTCCACTTACCTTGGTGTCAGAATTGTGTTAGTGTTGGTGACTCTGAGATAATCAGAGGACAGGGCAGGTCACACGAGATATCAGGATGAAAATCAGAGGTGATTAGTATATTAAGATTATAATCTTGCTTCAGTAAATATGACCTGCTGTCATGACCTGTGCAGGTGTAGGGAGAAATTGTTGGAACCCTGGAAACCGAGAATTTTAGGACCACCATTTTTCATTGCTACATTTCAGTACTTTCTTGATTTGGTTTAGGCCGTTGTGTTTCCTTTAAAAGCAGTTGAAAATGTTCTTCTGTTCAGCCAGGCTGGAGATGAGAGTATGAAGTGCCTCATTGGGGTGGCATCAATGCGCAGCGCCACTAACACGAGAGCGAGCTACCCGTGCTCAAATCGCTGAGCGTGTCTGAAAGCTGATGTATTCCTTTCTGTGGGTGTTGGAAATGGCTTTGTGGGATGTTCTGCAGCAACGTCTGGGAGGCACTCATGGCACTTGCATTGCTTCTTCCTGCACATTCATCCTGAGACGGGAAAGCCGCTGCTCAGTTCCTCTGGCTTGGGTCCCACTTTCATAGGAGAATTTGCCGCTGAAAGTTGGCCACCCACATTTTAACTTTTTGGAGCTAAATGAAAGCTGTGTGGTTTCATCTTTAAGTGTTTACAGTTCATGGCTTCCTTGACTCTTGGATGCTTCTGAGGGAATCATGAAAATGGAAAATCGATAGAAATAGGATGGTTTAATTAGGCTTTGAGAGAAGCTTCACCAGAGAAACATATCAGCCTTCAGCCTTCAGTGTCAAATACCTAATGGGGAGGGACTGCATATGAACAGAATGTCATTTAATTTGGTAGTTGTGACGTGCCCCTTCCTGAATGATAAACCAAATTAAGACATATAAAAGATTTTCTTTTAATGTTCATCTACATTAAAAACAAACAATTTGACTGTAGCTAAATTAATAATTTCAATATAGGAACTAGAGAAGAATTTCCCTCAGTCAGAACTATATCAAGCTGAAAAAGAAGGTGATAACTTAGGAAACAGAAATTGCTATAATAGAAAGTACTTTTT
>VWYO01012969.1:78930-97646 GCA_013400275.1 Rhadina sibilatrix | reverse complement strand
ATTGCTACCAACACCCTGACCAAACAGGTGTCAGGTCGTGTTCTGACTCTGACAGTGTTTTTCTTTTTTGTTCATTTGTTTTTGGGAGGTTCTGTACTACTACATTTTTAATATTCCTAGTAAAGAACTGTTATCCCTATTCCCATACCTTTGCCTGAAAAAACCTTAATTTCAAAATTATAATAATTCAGAGGGAGAGGGTTTGCATTTTCCATTCCAAGGGAAGCTCCAGCTTTTCCCTGGAAGACACCTGTCTTCCCAAACTAAGACAGTGACAAAATGTGTCTGAGGAGAGCTGGAAGACAGTGTGGGAGGGTGGGAACCTCTGAGGAATGAGGTCTGTGAGACTAGAAAGGGGATAGAAATTTTAGGGCGCTAACAATGAAGGGAATGCATGGTGCCTCAACCATGTAGTGGCAAAGAAAGTGCTCATCAGGAAGGAATTCCTGCTCATCAACTGCTGTCATAACAATTCCTCAAGCATATCTAAGCTGTCAGAAAACACAGCTCTTGGGAAGGTGGTTGTGCTCCTTCCTCTCTCTCACTGGCCAGCAGCATTAGCCTTTTGTTGTACTCATGTTTGCCTAAGAGGTCAGAATTACATATCCCATCTCTGGCAGATTGGCATTTCCCTGCTCTGTCAGCCAAGGCAGTAGGAGTACTGTGAGCAGGAGGAGCACCTGAGAGACAGATCCTGCTTGGTGCTGTCTGCCTACAGAACACAGAAGAGTCAGAGGCTCATCTGCCCAGTTAGGATATATTAGCTGCCAGGGCCATATCCACAGGTGCCAACTACAAGCCCAAATTACTACAATTTATATGTCAGTTCCTTTGCCTAGTTTGCTGTGATCACTCTAAAGAGAAGCAATAAATTTTCTGCTTCAAGTAGAGGAACGTGTGAATATTTCAGGTTGGAGAGGGAAGCAGCAGGCTTAGATAGTCTCTGACAACATGCAGAAGAGACTTCCAGGACCAGGCAGATGTCAAAGGAGAGACCATGCGCAATAATAGGGTGCAAACAGCAGGGATGCTCTCCTAGCTATATTAACCCTTCAGCTTAACTTAAAGTTTTGCTGCACTTCAGACTTACTTAACTTTCTCTCCCTGTAGCTATCCAGTCACGTGCTGTTGCACCCTTTGTGTACACCATGGGAGAAATGAAGCAAGTAATCATAGCCCACAGCCCGATACTTGTGTTAACAGAAGTTAAATTCCTAGCACAGACACTTCATTTGTGACTCTCTAGTCTTTTTAGACAGACTGTTTGCTACTCTTCTACTGCTGTCCAGCTCACACAGGGAAGAATGAGGGTATCCTTCATGCCTTGATATGTGTGCATACAGCTTTCCCAGAAGCACTTTTAAATACCTCCCAGTCTGTTACTTGTTGCGCCACATCCCTCAAGAACCCTCTAAGAGTCATTTTTAGGCACAAGAGAGTTTAGCAGTCTCCAGCCCCATCTCTGTACTTTGGTTGTTACCATGTTTTGAGTGACCAAATTATTTCTGAACTTAGCTTTGTAATAAAGAGATTTCAGAGTATATCCTTTTCTGTTAAAGCTACTCCAGCTGCACAAAGTGGAGCGTGGCAGAGGGATTTGTCTTGTCAGACTCTTCCAAGAAATGTAGGATGCTGTAGGATCCACTTACAAGAAAGTGGATTCAGTAATTCCTGTATCCTATGAGAAAAGACATTTAGGAAAGTGAGTAGGGATCTGAGAGCAAAAAGAGGATGCTCTGTACTACAAAGAAGCCTACCAGTAAATATCTAGGCTTTTCAAACTTTATTTTAAACTTAAGCATCTATGCACCCTTCCTGTCATCACATTAAGTCTTCCATGAGACCATAAGGCTTCTGCTGAGACCTTCAAGTTCTCCACAGAAGAAGCCAAATGCTGTGGTTCCAGACTGCCTACAGAGTCAGAAGGAATTGCAAGCTGTTGTAAAAATGCAAAAGTCATTAAAATCCTGCCTGTCACTGAAACTGGTGGAAGGAGGTTGGATTTAGTTGAAATGCTCTTTTGGCTAAACTAAGCAGTCAGAGGAAGATTAACATCAGCACTTCCAATGAGGAGTTGCTGACAAGACATAAATACTTGTGTGCTCTTGTGTAGTGCCTGTCTGTTCTGGGTACAGGCAAATGCCGTGTTTGAACACCTTCTGGGGTGGGAATGTGAACATTGGGAAGCCCCTGCACGTGGTGAGCAAGGATCCTTGCCAAAGCTGTAAATGGAAATGTAAGTTGTTTTCTTGGGAGCTCTTGAAAAGTTCATTCTCTTTCACTCTGTGAGACAGCACAAACTCTAAATGCTGTCCAGTGGTCAGCTACATTTCTCTTTAGACAACAACTGACCATAGCAATGTTTCCTTGGAGCAGGTGTGTGTTCATGTGTAGCATGAGTCACTGCTGGACTTCCCAGCTTCAGTCTGGACACTCTTGAGAACTTTCATCAAAGCGAGGGCTGATGGTAGACTCATAACAGTTATTTCACAAGTCTGTCCTTTTGGAAGTTTTGACTGATGCGCTGATACACTGCAGCTAATTTTAATTTACTCTATTGATAATATCTTCAAATAATATTTCCCCATTTTAAAACTCAAGCCTTCTGCAATTAAACCTATTTGATAACAGCATGGCCTCATAAGTGGGAAGGTAAAACAATCTGGGCATGAAACATTGTATAGGGCTTTTGGAGGCTGACATCTGAATGTACTTAGTGGAGAGGAAACTTTTTTTTTAACTTTCGTTTCTTGCTTCTTTTATCCTTAAGCTCAGTAATAAACTAGCACTCTATGGTTAAAAAGTCAGGAGAACAGATGTATGGTATGAGTGTATCAGGATCTGTATTTCAGCTATGGGATGTAAACTGTAAGGAAGTCCTTCCAAGAAGCTTTGAGAGTATCTAACTAGCCTTCATTGCAATTATATTGCAACAGTAAAGATGATGATTACCATTAACTTTATTCCAATCACTTGATTGCACTGAAGTAAACACTTCAGTCAAAGTTCATTCAAGGTTCACTGTTCAGCTTATTGCTTTTAGGGTGAATCCTCAAGAAATTTCACTGAGCACTGCACACATTCCAGTCAGCTCCAGGCCACGCTCCTTATCAGGGGTCTGGCTGGACCCTGCTAACTCTGCAAAGCATTTGAAGGCATGAAGCATCATGCAATAAATGTTGAGGATTTTGGTATTAGCAGCCACATGCTAAAGTGATTTTACATGGCTCTTTTCTTATCCCTAGCTTGTCCTTCACTTTCTTCATGGACATGTCCCTTTTGAGAGGGGACATATCTAGTGATTACAGCCTGTGGAAGCTTGTTTTTATTACATTTGGTTAAAGTTACCTTGCCACAGAAGGTATGGGCTAGCAGTGAAATGAGAGTTGGAATGTTAGGTGCCTGGATGTGGCTCTGTCCCCAGGCGTGGTGCTGTGCAGGCTGTGAGATCAACCTCCACACCTCACTGAAGCCTCTGGTAAGGCTTTCCTGGCACCAGGTGAGAGCAACTTAGGATAAGGGATCTGTTCTAGACCCTACCACAGCCTGCTTCACCCTGTTCCCCCAGCAAGCCACCCAAAAGTCCCTGATCTGCTGAAGAATCTCCTCATGGGATGGAAGTTCCTTCTGCTCTTATTAAGCTGAGTTACCACAGCGAAAAAAGGATATACAGTTTATTGGTGAAATGCATTAATCTTAACAAGGCGTCTCTACCCTCAGCAGGAGGCTGTAGAGGAGAGACCAAAGAGGTGAACAAGCTTTCCCAAAAGCAAATCCCACAGGAAAGTGTCTCCTGTTAGGCAGGACACAGTGCACCATGCTACCTCTGCCTAGGGCAAGTATCAGGGCTCTGGAAATCTGTGTATGTGCTGGGTGAACTGTGAGGGTCTTGCATCACTTTGTTAATATAATGATAGAGGTGAGGATGCTCATTTTTAAGAATATATCAGTCTGCATGTGCTTCTTCCCAGCAGGAAGAAGCAGCCATCAGGCTGCTGGCTGGCAAGAGGACACTCTGATAGAGCAGCTGTTGGTTCACCCTTTTTCCTCCACACACAGAAGTCAGTGCATTTTCTAGGCCTTGGATAAAGATTTCATGGCACCAAGGCTCCTGACACCTGAGCATTGGTAATTGGTAAATTGGTAAAAACCCCATCAAATTGTCCTTGTTGGTGGAGTGCTCTTCTCCCACCTTTCAGGTGAGGGTTGGAGAGAGAAGTTTCACCAGCAGCTTCGGTGGGAACTGAAGAGAGCACTCAGGTCACTCCACACTCCCATACATTGATCCAGATCTCTGGAAGTTCTTGCCTTTTTTCCCAAACCCCTCCATAGTGAAAAGCCAAAGGACCAGCCCACAAACTCACTGTGGCATTGTCTGATGCAGAGACAGGAATCCTGCTTGCTTGGGATGTTGTCCTGCAGTCTGTGAAAACCAGGCTGAAATATGGAGGCTATCTCCTTGCTGTCTAGGCCAAGTTTTACACAATCTACCCAAATCTGGAATGACTAGCAATAGATCACCAGATGTTGACCCTGGATGGCTCCCTAAGGTACAACCCTTCTCTTGATGGAAGATTTTCTTAAGAAAATACAACACATCTTGATGCTGTCATGCATTATCATACTAGATCCTTTCTGTCTTCCAGGTCCATGAATTTGAACTCTTCAGCTGCCATAGACCTAAGGAGGGCATTGCCAACTCCTTCAAAAGTGCTCTGCCCTTTTCTTGGGAGCAGATGGCCTATATTTACTTCTCAGGAAGTCCAACCAGTCACTAGTCTCCCTGTCAAAGCCAGGAGCTGCCAAACAGAGCTGGAAATTATGATAGTTTCCCCATCAGTGACACATTTTGTTTGGCAATTTGAAATACAGAAGATTTTAACAACTGGATATTTCCAATATCAATGTTCTCTAATGATGACTTGGCAGAAGTCAAGGTGACTTTGTTTTACATGCAGGTACTGTCACCTGGATGTGCTGAACACAGGATTTTCAGCCTTTCTTTTGGTCAAAACATCAGCCTCCTTATTCGCTGTATCTTGTTGTCATAGACATTTTTAGCAGTAAGGTGCTGTGGATGGCACAGCAGATGGCCTTCATTTTCTCTGAACTTCAAATCCAGGTTTCTGCATGTACATCAGCTTTTTGCCTCGTGGTTTTAGTCTCCCAACCACTGCAGTTGTGTTTGCTTAACACAAGAACACATTTCCTCCTTATAAAACAACCTCAAGGAGAGAATGGTCCAGAATAACTGTAGGAAGGAATTAATCAGATCAGCTGCTTAGTGAGATATAAGATATAGGACTGACAGGTTTGGGGATTTTTTGGTTGTAGGTTTTTTTGTTTTGTTGGGTTTTGTTTGCGGTTTTTTGTTGTTTTGTTTTGTTTGTAATGGGTGGGTTTTTTTTTTTTTGCTCTGAAGAGTTAAACCACATTTGGAAGCTCTTGAGCAAACCACTGACACAACAGTTTCAAGATAACCATTTCCATTTAAGCAAGCACAACAAGCAACTGCAGAATGCCCCGTTTGTCGCCCTGTTCTTCTTAAGTTTTTCTGAAGTTCTTCTAAAGCCTTCTGATGTTTTACATTTTTGTGATGGAGTTTCCTACGCACTTCTCACGTAAATAATGATTGTTTTGCATTCCTTTCTGGAGGAGGAGAGAACTGATGGACTGTTGGTTTAACCAGTGTGGTTGGAGATGACAATTCTCTTCCTCCAGTCCATGGTCACAATTGGAATTCTACAAATGTCAAGGTCTGTAAATAAACTGCCCCTTTTTTTGCCTTGGGCATCTCAGTGTGTGAGTGTCGTTCATTCGTGGCGTACTGCGACACCCGTTCAAGCATTTTGGAGATTGGCCTTCTGGACTCAGCTACTAAGTGCAAACAAGCACCAGAAACCATAGTGTTTCAGAAAAGCTCGAAAATGCTTCTGCTGAAAGCCTTAATTCTGTCAGAATACTTTTTGTCTTCTAACAAGTGGCTGTGTGCAGATGAACATCTTTGCCTCATCTTTGACGACAGTGGAAATTGGGATGGTTATGGCTGCAGGCTGCAAGACTGAGCCTTGTATTTTATCCCACTCTCATGATGTCTTCTGAAATAGCATGTCAGAGGAGCATTTACAATTGTAATGTATTCCATACATTTTCTGGTGTAAGCAGTACACAAGAGACTCCTTGGATATACAGTCACTAGGGAGTAGTACCTACCCTGCTTTGACTCAGATGCAGTATGATCTTTACCCTTTGCTGTAAATTGGCTCAGAGCACATCTTTATGTGTCAGTTTTGCTACTCACTTTCAGATGTTACCAACTCCCAGCATTATGGGGCTGCTTTGCACTCCACGTGATTTTCATTCTACACATTTTTCAGTTTCTTCATATGCCCAAATGAAAAATCCAGCATTCAGGGACATCACATGGTTTGGTGATACTCTCTGGTGAGACTTTGTGTTCAGAATCTAATGAAGGGATTATCCCCATCCACATGTGGTATTTTGCAGCTGTAGGAGATACGTTATTATTCCTTGTTTGTTTTGTTTTTTTTTTTTGCAGCTTCCACACAAGCATGCTGATCTGGCTGCTTTGTAGAAAGCCTTTACAAGTTGCTCTGGGGAATGCTGTTCCACTGACAAAAGCCCAGTCCTAAGAACAAGTAGTACTGATACTCAGCTGCTGCCACTTGTAACGGGAAGCAAGGAAGAGAGCATTTATGTTGGAGGAGTCACTCATCTTAGACAGAAGGAAGTATCATGTGTGGCAGGAAGGGAAGGAGCTTAGCAAAGTATGTAAGATTAACTGCATGGGAGAGGGTGACAGGAAAGCACATGAGAACAAATGTGATTTTAGCACAGTTTCCCAAAATGTTTCACATCTACTTTACTTTGCTGTGGAAACCATTCCAGTTCATTTGCAGACAGCAGCATTCTCAAGGACAGCAAATTTAACATGTTCACAGATACAGTATGTTGGATAAAGAAGGTACACCATGTAGATGTCTCCAGGAGAAAAAAAAAAATGGTAGGAGGAAGCCCTACTTTTATTAGTGGTGTAACAGAGAATCCAGCTCAAAGGATCCAGCTCAAAGAAAGGAGATTCCAGCTCTCAACCTGCTGTTGGGACCCTGGATTCAACCAATGTGTGTCTTGCAGAAAGGTTTGATTTGCACTTGCAGATGTCAAAGTGAGCACCGAGCAAAAGCTGAAGCAAAAACAGGTAAGAAAACCCATACCAATGTTCCACTTCTTTTGTGTCTGCTGGAATGATATCAAGCCATATCAAACAATTTTGTGCTTTAGAGCTGTTGTGCAGTGAGCAGTAAGAAATGGTGGAGTGCACAGATTGGCTGTCTGTTATTACTGCACTGCAGAGGCACCCCCTTCCCCTTCCCCTTCCCATCTTGCTCCCACAAACAAGACAGCTCTGAGCTGCTCTGTCCAACTGCTTGGGAGTAACACCAGAAGCTGAATTAAGGCACTGCTACAAGGACCTAGTTTTGACATATGTATGCTTTCCTTTCTGTAAGCCTGGACTCATTACCGGGTGCCATAAATTACAGAAGATTGTGCACTCAGCATAACCTCTGGCTCATATCCTCTGTTAGACACAAACCCCTTTATGGTTAGCTACACCACCATGGCTTTGAGGTTAAATAATTACAAATAGTGCTCAGAGAGTAATGCCCCATGGCTTTACTCTCTATTGTTATTAGTTTGAAATCCCTGAGCCACTCTCCTCTACTCCTGAGCAGGTAATTTAATGGACTGAAGAAGAGTTTTATCCCCAAAACCTTTTTCCTCTCAGTTCTTTGCATTGCAGAGCCTCTGACTAAAGCCTTCATACCTAGCAGAGTATGCTCCCTCACTCTTACATCTGCAAATTGTTAATGCAGATTTGCTGCTCATGCAGGACACAACAACTTTGCAAGCAAGTGGTTCTGCATGGAGGGGTGTCTGAAAAATCTAAAGGTTTTTGATGGAAAAACCTCCATCAGCAGGCTCCAAAACTGGCTGTCCCCCTGCAGCCAGGCTGACACTCAGGTTGTGGCTGTGCTCTCCCTGCCCAGCTGGGGCAGGCACTATGGGAAGTGTGTGGGTGCTGGACCCCTATTGCTATTCCCCACTTTCTCAAAGGCCAGAAGCAAGGTGGAAGTCAGGCAGGGCTCACCCACCAGTCCCTCTTGTCAGTCTTGATCTTATTTTCTCCTGTGCCTCTGTACCACACAGTTTCCAAAGAGACTGAGCTGTCATATCTCTCTGTGCACATCCTAGAGATAGACTGAAGGCGAACCAACTTCAATGTGAATATCTGCCTCCACAAATTCAAATCCTAGACCAGAGAGAGAATCCCTGGCAGATTGAGAACGGAAATAATTTTAAACTATGTCTCCTGTTTTCTCTGTCCGTTTGTAAAAGAGTAATATGGACAGGCACAGTGAGAGATGGGATGGACATTGTGTTTGAAGCTGAGGGAACTCCTTAGCTTAAAGCTTTTTAGTTGTGCTCTACCACAACTACTTCATCTGGAGCCCAAGATGAAGTTTCAGCATCCCTTTAAACCACTCAGTGTTGCAGGGGGTGGTTTAAAACAACTTAGTAATGAACCATACATTTTGGGGGAGAACAGAACAATCGTTTAGGAAAAATGAATCACCACAACTCAGGTTTGCTTAGATGTGCAGTATGATGGGTGATGTGCTTTCAAAATTTCACAACTATTCCTTTCCTTACTTTCTTTTCAGACCTTGAAGTAATAGAGTCATAGGAAGCAGTTCCTTCTTCTCTTGCAAGAGAAGTTTTATCCCCAAAACCTTTTTCCTCTCAGTTCTTTGCATTGCAGAGCCTCTGACTAAAGCCTTCATACCTAGCAGAGTATGCTCTACTTGCAATTTCTACTATACTAAACTTGCAAGAGTCAGTGCTCATTGTGACTATAGTATAGTATGCAGTGATTTAAGAAGAATTTCTTTTAAGTCCAGTGAAAACTTAAAATTTCTTCTAAGTCCAGACAGAAGTACTGGGAACTGCAAGTTCTTCATGGCACACCCTGAGTCAGAGTGGCCTGGTGGACACTGAGCTGACCAGAAGGCAGCAGCGTGCCCTTTGGCAAAGTATGTCCAAGAGCATCGTGGTCTGTACTTGGCAACTTTCCCAGCTCATGGAAGGAACAGATCCCTCCTCTCTACTCAGCCCTGTGAGACATGTCTGGATTACTGTGTCCAGTGCTGGATTCATCAGCACAAAAGGACGTACTGGAGTGAGTTCAGCAAGGGTACCTTGAAGATTGTTAAGGTGCTGGGGGGTCTCTGAAATCAGAAACGGGTGAGAGAACTGGGCCTGTTTATCCTGGAGAACAGAAGACTCAGGGAACCTTATCACTGTATGTATATATCCAGTGGGAGAAAAGAAGACAGATCTTCTAGTGGTGTCCAGGACAGGAATAAAGACAGCAGGCACACACTGGAATACAGGATATTCCACCTAAACAAAAAAAAAAAAATTTCCTGTGCAAGTGCTCAAACACTGGAACAGGCAGTCTAGGAGGCTGTGGAGTCTCCATCCTTAAAGGTAGCTTTAATCCAATATGAATGTAGCCCTGAGCAACCTGCTGTGGGCAGGAGTGGCACTGGGCTCCAGAGATGTCATCCAGCCTCAGTGCCACCACAATTCTACCCTGTGGTTCTATCACACAGCACTAAGTTCCAACCACTAGATATGTTTGAGGATATACTAGAGAAGTAGTACTGCTTTTCAGTATAAGGACAGCTGAAATGATAAGAACTGTAAATAAAGATCCTAAACTAAATGAAAGATTATATAAAATATGGGTTTTGCACATGATTGAAGTGTACAGGTCCTGTACATTTGTCATCTCCAAAACATTAAGATCTTCTGAAGATTTTTTTTCTGCTCTCCATTCATACATTCTACTGCAGGTCTAAAATTTCCTTGAAGGGGTTGGATTTACCAACACGTAGTTTACACTAAGATTTTGGTTTTTTCTCTCTGTGTACAAAGTTCTGGTCTTTCTAAATCTGTGCTCCAACCATTCTGTGACTCCTTATAGCACCTTCCCACAGAAGATTAACTCCAGTGTGATTTTCACAACCCAGAAACAAGCCATCCCTGAAGGTGGACACTTCTACCCATGTCTTCTCTCTGACTTTAAAAAGGGGACATTGGCCATGCCCAACCCATGGAGGAGCTGGGTATGGGTTGGGTTGGTTCTATGGGCAGATGAAAACCAGGAAGAGTGTAATGGGGGCCACTCTTAGCTCTTGAGATACAAATACAGAAACTATATCACACATGAGAGCAGCTCAACCTACCTGTCTCCTGTTCAGCTACACTGACAAGGAAATAGTAAAAAATCTAGTAACTGTAAGCTAGTTACTAGCTTACAGATTTGACTAAATGCTGTAAGGTATAGATGCAGAGGCTGTCAGCCAGACAGTGAGACTGTAAAATGTAGCATTCCTGAAAACTTTGCACCTCTTCTAAAATTATTTCTAGATTCCATCTTGCATGGGTAAGTGGATAAGCCCCTCACTGAGCTCCTGCTTGTGTACACATCTGTAGGCTTGCCTATGAGGTTTTTTGCTTTTCCTTAGGTGGAAATTAGCATTTCTAAAAATGGGGGAAGGTCCATTGCCCTTTTCCAATGTAATTTTTCATTCTTCCAGTTCTTCCAACATCATATCTCAACATAACTGAATATGAGGAACCATTTTTTTTTTCTCTTGGTCATGGAGAAAGTTTTGTTTATTAAGAAGGATGATTCCTCCTATAAAACAGCAACTGGTTCCTGTCTCTCCAGTGACATTCCTGACACTGGTTTCCACATGTTTCCCCAGCAGACCTTCTTGCATAAGCCATGGTTTTTCCAGGTTTCAATGCAAGCAAAGAGAAAATAGCTGATCACTTCTATCTGAGTTAACAGAGGAATTATGTGTACTTTATTGTGTTCAACCAGCAGAAAATCAGAGGAGAAACTCAGTGATACAGTGGGAATCTCGTACCTCATGGGCAATGACTCCTGGTGCCTGCTTTCACATCAAGGTCAGCTGAATGGAAAGTGTTTGGCAGAGAAACTGAGAGGCTTGGTCATGCAAACAAGCTCTCAAATTCAAATGAGAACATACCTCCCTGCTTTATACCTAAAATAAAGAAATTGAGCCAGTGTCAAATTTTCTGATTCCAGAACAATAGCAGCTGGGATCTGGTTAATGTTCAAGCTCCAGAGATGTTAACTGTACCAGGACTTGTTCCTTCACAGTTGGCCAAGAAGTGACTTGTTCTTATGTCCACAAGGAGACAAGGAGCTCAGGCTGCAAAACTCAGAGAGGTCCTTCTCATAGCAGAGGGACAAGCAGGCAGCACAGGGCTATCTTATCCTCAGGCCACAATGCAAAGGCATTCCAGCTGATGATTTCACAAGCTTTTGAGTCTTGACACCAGCTGAGGGATTTGTGTCTGGTTATCCAGTCAACTTGCCTGGATGCTTCCTCAAGCCCAGCATCCCAACTTGCTGCTTCAAAGATATGTAAGACAGTGGATGACTTTAAGACAGGCTTTGTGTAAGACGTCAGTGCTTTCACCTCTGAAAAGCCAATATCTGAGAGAAAGCTGGCAACCCACCCTGTTGAGCAAGGACTCTCTCCCCACCTTCCACAGTCCCATCACAATTTTCCTGTGCTCAATTTTCATGAGGACAAGCACTGTCACTGCAGCAGCTGTCAATAATCCAGGTCCTCTCCCGGTGAACCCACTCCTGCCCAAGCACTAGAGAAAGCTTTGCCTTTACCTCCCCAGATCAGCCTAACATCTGCACCACAAACACAGAGGCTAAGTGCTGTCCTTGCCAAGGAAGGGTACTGCCTTCCACTCCTAGCAGTCCACTTCTAAACTTTGGAGTCAAGCTCCAGAACTGAGTATGTTCAAGGATTGTTCTTACACAAAAGATGCCAAGGCAGAAAGAGGCAGCTTTCCCCTGGGCCAGGGGAGTAAGGTCAGGCAATAAGCCAGGTACTGCCTAGGGCGTTATTAATTCTGAATTCCTCTAGCTGTCTACAGTTAAACCCCTCTATGCACCTATAATTATTTTTTTGTCTCAGCATGCATATAGAGGGTCTGTACTCCCAACAAGTAGTTGGTTGTCTCTGATTATGCCATCACCCAGGCATGCTATTTTGAAGACCTAGTGAATAATTGTTCTTCATACTACTTTCCACATCTGTTTTGTGCTCCACAACCAGCAGAGGTCCTTGGCCTCCTGTCCAAACCCCAAAAGTTGAACTTCCCAAGAGGCATGCTCTACCATCAGATGATAAAAGCCGTGTGACCTGACACTCGTAACAACAACACGAATGTTGTACTCAAACCAGTTACACTGTACAGGAGATACAGGCATCCACACACCCAAAAATGCCAGAGAAATTGTACTGAAGAGGCAGGGAGTATGAGGATCATAAGATATTTTACCAGACGACTCACTGCCAGCAAGACAGTGGCTTGCAGTAAGCACTAGACAATTCCAGAGCAATGCCTTCTCCTCTTTTCCATGAGTTTGCACAGCTGCACCAGCAGATGTGGACACTCCACTTCTTCTGCTCTGGAGAAGCTGATGGCTTAAAGAGTGCTATACAAGCCCTGTAAAACTGTGTGAGGAAAATCACTTGCCGTCTAAATATATGCTATCTTGCTCAATCTGCTAATCATCCTCCCCATGAGAAATACACTTTTCACACACTTTACATAAAGGAAAGGGGAAAAAAAAAAAAACAAACATAGAGAGGCAACAAGCTTTCAAGAGGAATGAGAAGTAGGGCCCAGAGTCTATGAAAGGAAACTAAGTACAAGGTGATGTAATGGAACCGTAGCAAGACATGAACAAGTGACTGGAAGAAATTATGACTCCAGTGACACTTGTTGTTATCAACTTGTTGTTATCTTTGTCCAAGTCTTATCTCAGTTTTTTCAAAAAATAATGAAAATGTCATTCCTCTTGTGATGACTGGGATTTGAGTAAAAAACCTGGGATGTACATATATTATATATAATAGTGTGTTGGTTTGGCTGGAGGGATAGAATTAATTTTCTTCTCAGTAGCTGGTACAGTGCTCTGTTTTGATTTTAGTATGAGAATAATATTGATAACACACTGATGTGTTAGTGTTTGCTCAGTAGCTCTTCCCCAAAGTCAAGGACTTTTCAGTGTCTCACGCTCTGGCCTGGACAACTGACCCAAACTGCCAAAGGGCCATTCCACATCACAGAATGCCATGCCCAGTGCCTGGTTTTTTCTGGGGGATGGGCTGGGTATGGGTCAGTGGGCGGTAAGAAGTTGTATTGTGCATCACTTGTCTGTCTTCAGTTTTATTCCTCTGTCTCTCTCTCCTTTTCGCTACGACATCAACATTACAACTACTACAGAACAGTTGTTGGTGTCATTTTATATTGTTTCAATTATTAAACTGTTCTTATCCCAACCTGAGTTTTACAGGGTTTGTTTTTTTTTTCTGATTCTTCTCTCCACTGTGGAGAGGGTGGGGGAAAGAGTGAGCAGCTGCATGGTACATACTTGCTAGCTGGGGTTAAACCATGACGTGTGTGTACACACGAATATCAATATATACTTACAAATACAAATGCTTAATATATGTTCAGGACTTGACTTTTTCCAGCTCAGGTCAAGAGGTACCACTCTGTCAGAGGGCTTTGGCTTTCTGGTCTTTTTTACTAGGAGTTGAATAAAGACAAGTGGTTGCCTGGAAAAATATTTCAGATGTAAAACTGAAAATTTTTAGATGCGCACATTGTCAGGCAGAAAAAATATTTAAGTGGGACTAATTCCAGTATCTGATATTAGTTCAGTATATAGATTGTTGTACTTTCTTTCATCTGTGATCCTAGTTTATACCAGTAGCTCAAAAACCAAAACAAATCATATTTTTAAAAACAAAGGAAGTCCTGCTTAAGTAAAACTCCTTTTTATATTTAATGTTCAACAAAGCCAAAGAAGGAAACAGTGGCGAAAGCAAACAAATATGAATTATGAAGACTATCTCTCCGTTTATTCCAGGTAAAAGCAGCTTAAGTTGGTCTGACTGCTGAACAGATTTACAAGCAGATTCAGTTCAATCAAGTTAAAACTCCCTCTAATGGCAACTGGATAAAGGACAGACTGAAAAATTAAAAGCATCTCACTGTATTTGAAACCTATTTTTCACTAAGAAAATGTTGGTATGAATTCTTCTGAAATGTGAAACTTAAGCCAGCACCCAAGATTCTTTTAAATTACAACTTCTTTTACATTCCTGACATAAAAGTTTTTATGAGCTTGGAAAGATGTGTTATACAAAAAAATCACATATTATGTAAAATATATTTTCTCCAACCTGTCTCTTGCCTTAATAAACTGCCTTAGAAAAGCAGGACAGAAGACTGGTCCTGTACACCAAAAGGATCCTGGTATTCTGCAACACTACTCCCAACAGTAACACTAAACACTTAGAGAGATGACTTAGTTACAAAATCTGGCATTCACAGGCAAAATAAGCATTTAACCTGTGCAGGGAGCGTGATAAAATCAGAAAAGATTACATTCTGCTCACCAACACCAAGCAGAAATTGTCCCTAGGAAACCACGAAAATTAAGAACAGACATCAACTCCTTTCAACTGGATGAGCACTGTGTGCAGGATGAAAATGTTAAGGAAGGAAAGTTGCCTGATAGTACTAGTTAGATGTGCTGGCAGCAACACATAGGGAAAAAACTTACAAAGTCACCAATTTAGAAAGCCTCAACCTCTGTCACAACGAGATCTAGCAATGCTTTTTCCCACAACCCTGAGGTAATTTCAGTTCTCAGATAATTTCTATTGGATATTCTCCTTCATTGCTATCTTTACTCTCTATCCCTACACACAGACATTGGATTCAAAAATGGAGAGACCATTATTTGATTTCTCATTAGCAGTAATGATTCTGTGCATAATTTTTACAGCCTGAAGGTCATTTCAATTACTACAATACAAGAATCTCAGGCTCTTGCTGATCAAAAGTCAAATGTTCTCAGAATGGAAGTATTTAAGCAGGTAGAAATTCGAATTAAAGTGAATTGAACATTTTAAAAAAATGTAAAAACTAATTCTGAAAAGCAGACTTCTTATTCAAAAACTGAACTTTAAAAAATCCTGACTTTTTATCAAAAGCTCAGTAGAGCCATTCCCCCCAAAACCAATCTAGTAACTCTTCAGTAACAGAAGTTTTACAGAAAGTTGTGGAATAGACTAGTCTTTTGTGCTAGTCTGCATTCCCCCTTCAGAATAAGAAAGGCATATAGAATCTGATCCAAACCTCACTTACATAAATAAAAAGTCTTGTGAATTCACACTAGCCCACGTGAACTGTTGTTACCTCTTCTCATAGCTACTGGAGGTTCAAAGGAGAAATCACTGCTTACTCCAGCAACCTAAGTACATTTATAATAGCAGACAAAGCAAATAGTGTATTTTGAAAGTAGGTCATACTTGCCTGCAAGATGCTAGAGACATGAGAGAGATCAGGTTATGCTTGTAAATAAACTCATTTTATTGAATGGTTTGAAGGGCTGCTTAAAATAAAAAACACTTTACAGTCTGTACATGCAGTTTCAATTTTAAAAAAAATTAAATTTTTTTTTCAGAAAACATGCATATTTATGTACATCATTTCGAAATAAAGGAAAGCGTTACCATTTACTGCAGAAATTCCTCTTTAAAAATCTTTTTAGAGATAAGGCAGGCAGGAGCAACTCTGCAGAAAGCAAAGCTTAGAAACTCTCTACTCTGAAGGTAAGGTTTATTCATTCAGAGACATTAGTAACAGCAGAAGAAGGTCGTTTAAGGATGGATTCAACGGAAAATGACAATGGCTCAGTTGTTGAAAGTTTTGTTGTGGCCTGTTTGGCCCCAAAGAAGTCTTTCGCACATTTGTCTACAGTAAACTTGTATTTTTGGTTCTCTTTAACAGCACACTCCCTGTACTTCTTAGAAGCATCTTCAAAAGTCTCCTTCACAAACGACATTCTCAGCTCTGCTGTTGGAGCGCCAGGAAATGTCTGATGGAACAGTGACTGGAACGCACTGTACTTGAGCGGTGCAGGGGGCTTGGTGCTGCTTCTGCTGACCTTGCTCAGTGCCTGCTCCTGAGGAGACAGAGAACCCTTGTCAGAAACCTGAGAGAAAGTCCTTTTTGGAGGAGAGAAAGCTGACCTCTCACGAGCTTCCTGATGAAGGCACACTATCTCATTGCGTGGCTGCTGCGCGTGGCTCAGAACAAAGGGGCTTTCCAGTTTCGGAGGCACGGTGTCATGCTCGGTGCTCGGGCAGTCCTGGCTTTGTGAGACCTTGGCATCCCAACCTGCCCCAGGTTTGAGAGCTTGGACAGCAGTAGCATTTAACAGGCATTGCTGGTAGAGGAGAGCATCACTAATGGGGCCGCATTTTGGCCAGACTAAGAACCTAGAAGGCAGGGGGTACTGCCTGTAGGTAGTGGCTACACTGACATTCGAAGAAATCAGTTCCATGTTGCTAGGTCCTGAATACTGCATCGTTAGATCGAGGCAGGCTGGCAGAAAACTGGAAAATTCCTTGTTTGGATTATCGACTTGAGCAGTGTTGAAGGCCGTCTTGTACGGACTGAACTCAGCTCCACGCACCATACGGTTGGGGAGGAAAAGGGCAGCTGCTTGTGTGGCTTCCATCATATCTCTCTCTTTAAACTCTCTCTCTAGCATAATGTTCTCCAACTCCTTATCAGCAAAAGCCCGTCTCTTTCTCATCCTGTCACTTACAGGAGGTGGCAAGGGTGAGCTCCCTCCCAGGTAAGACTCTGCTGGAAGGGGACGGTAACCTAAAACAACAAAGCAGCATTAGGAACTAAGCCACCTGAGAAAAACATTAAAGCTGTGTTTGTGCAGCAGCCCCTGAGCCAGCCCCACCAAGCACCGAGCTCCTGCCACAGACCCTGGCCACCATCAGCCCCTACAGAAGTCACCAGCACACAGAGGCTTAGCAATCAGGCACATTATTCAGTTCCTCAGTGCAGATAAGCAAGCCCTGCTTTTCTGACACGTGTAGTATGCCTCAAAGTTAGCTGGTTAGTAGTTTTTTGGTTTGGGGTTGGTTTTTTTTTGTGGTTTTTTTTTTTTTTTTTTTTTTTTTTTTTTTTTTTTTTTTTTTTTTTTTTTTTTTTTTTTAAGGTGGTTCCAAACAAACAGATCAAGTAGGGAGAATTTAAAAAAAAAAAAAAAAAAGGCAAAGCCTTACTGTGTATTATTATTGGTATTCCCTCATGAGGCTTAAGGAGAGAGATAACCATTCACTTTTAACACCCATGGAAAGCATTCGAATATTTTATTTCTGCTGCACTAGAACTTCAATAAAACATAGAAATTCAGTTTCCAGCACCTTCAATTACCAAGCTACCTGGCTAAATTTAATATAACAGATCAGGTCCAATCCTGTTTGCTCTACCCAAATGAGCAATTCCACTGAATTAATTGAACTATTTACGTGAGTCAGGAGAACAGGATTTTACCTGTTTTCACTCCCATTCCTCTCATACATGATTCTCCTTTTCCAAGGAAGATACCTATATCTACAGCTGATGTCTTTTCTATTTTCTAAAGATGAATCACTATGTACACATTGCTAGAGATGGAAGAAAATCCCAAGGAGAACTAGGAGAAAAGAAAAAGACAGTTAAGATAAATTAGAGGAAAGAATACAGAAGATTTTTCAAAAGAATGAACTGTAGATGTAAATTAGAGGTTTCCAAAAGGACCAAATAGTAATTGAGCTTGAACAGGCAAAGAAAAGAGCTTTCTATTTTAGAAAAAAAAAAATTGAATTGAGAAGTACAATGATTTACAGGGATATGGTTTAGAAAGTAATTAAAGCAAACATAGGAATAAATATGCGCACAATCCCAAACGGATGTGTGGAAAGAAATACACCCTTTCACTAAAATCCCGATCTTTAAAATGTCATTCTTCCACGGTTAATATTTTCGACAGTGAGAAAATTAAGCAGACCTTACTATTTTGCAGACCTTACTATTGCTAATGTCACAAACGGTACTGCTGCGTTAGGCGTTCAGATAAAAAGAAAAAAACAAATCAATCCATTTACTCGTTTGCAGGTTAAAATACCCCGCGAACAAATCACCCTGCACCGCAAAACTCTGCTGGGTAGCCGCGTAAAGAGTCTGCCAGCTTGTAACAGTAACTCTCAAATTTCAAACTACCGTTGCTAGCTTTCCAGGCATTATTTTGGGCCGAGGGGGCAAGGAACTGGAATTCTGCCGCATCCATTGCAGCCTCGAAGGGCAGGAGCCTCCGTCGCCCGGCGCCGGTAGCGGGGCGCGCTTCCACTCCCATTTCGGGAAAGGATGCTGCCTTCGGACGGGAGGCGCGGCTCTGCCTGGGGCACAGCGGCCTTTCCCCGCTGCCAGAGGCGCCGCGGGCCAGCCGCGGAGGGGCAGGGGATGATGCTCTTACCTTCCAGGATGCTCTTGGCCAAGAGGCTGGGCGTCCGGACGTGCCTCTGGTAGACGGCTTTGCGCTCCAGACTTGCCTGCTTCCCCGTCAGCCCTTTCTTGTCCTAAGAGGGCGATGTGGGATGGCGCCGTCAGACCATCCCATCCCATCCCATCCCATCCCGTCCCATCCC
>VWYO01012969.1:0-31974 GCA_013400275.1 Rhadina sibilatrix | reverse complement strand
CTTCAAATACACTCTTTGGATTGTTATCCCTATAATAATCAGAATCTAACAACAAAATTAAAATAGAAACATACCAATCATCTCTCATGAGGAATATATAACTATCTTACCAGCTGCTGGTGCACAGGATTGAATTTCTATTTCGAGCATTTTATCTTGCCAGGACTGGTCTTACACAAAATTGCTGTGCTATGGGTGCCAGAGTCTTGGAACTACAACCCCCCTAGACTGTAGACTGGGCACAGTAGCAAGGCAGGTCTTAGCACCCTACATGCCTCTCCTGTGTGGCCACCTTTTGAAGCCAGATGCATGAAATGAGCTGTGTTTACAGAAGTTTGTCTGGTTTGGGGTTTTTCTTCCCCCATGAAAAGAGAAGAAAGCATTCACAAATGGTGAGAGAATAAATCAGAATCACTAGAGGCCACACAACCATGTGAACGGGCAGCAACTCTTGACTGCAAGGCAAGAACAGCAATGGACTGCCTTCAACTCCAAATCTTCGACAGGAATCACAGAACGGTTTGGTTGGAAGGGATCTTTAGGGCATGTAGTTCAACCCCTTGGCAGTGAGAAGAGACATCTCAAAGTATATCAGGTAGCTCAGAGTCCCATTCAACCTGACCTTGAATGTTTCCATGAATGTTCCCACCCACGACCTCTCCAGACAACCTGTGCTGGAATTTTACCACCATCATTGCAAAAAAAAAATTCTTCCAGTATCTAGTCTGAGTTTACTCTCCTTCAGTTTTAAAATCATGATTCCTTGTCCTATCTACAGGCCCTATTAAAAAGCCAGTAATGCCCTTATCAGCCCCCTCTAACTACTGAAAGGCCCCAGCAATGTCTCCCTGGACTCTCCTCTCCAGGCTCAAAATGGACTCAGTTGAGGAAAGGGGCGGTCAGGTGAATCCTCTGTTTGTCCTGTTCTAAGTTTGCAGACACACTTGATTTCAGCAAAAAAAGTCAGTGGGTTAGATTTTTCCAAAGCAAAAGTTTCTGTCAGAACAATTTCTAGACAGCTCTAAGGAAGAGAACATGGCATTGTTTCTTGGCACCCTAGAGTTCCCTCAGGCACAGTTAGGTGATTTCATGCTAATTTTGTGGAGACTGATTACTGTCCATCTGCTCTGGGGTCTGCATCTTCTCCTATGCTGATGACACAGGCTTTTCCATACATCCCAAATGCCACCTAACCAGCAGATAACAGCACACAGAGGTGACTGAATGGGCAAAAGGCTTTTTTGTGGGATGACTGCTGACACTGAGGGTGCAGACGGAGGTGGGAACTGCTTCCAGTTTCAAGGGAAGACCTCACAGGCTACATCTGTCTCCTAAAGCAACACAGGAGGCAACCAGGGAGACCTGACTCCTGGGGCATCTGCTTCTGGGCATCACTAAAATATAGCTGCCTTTGTTTTGTAAGATACATGTATTTTAAAACATCTTAAAAAGTCTACACAAGAAGTTCCTTGTGAATAATTACCTTAGAAGCATCAACTGTCCTACCTAAAAATGCACTGCCATTTGCAACAGCTGAGGCAAAAGAAGTTTTTTGAAGATCATGGTTAATTTTAGAGGAAAGAGTGCACTCGAGACTCAGGACAATGTTATCAAGTAACAGAGTATGTGGAGACACAAAACAAAAGGCACTAAGTTTCTCCCTTGTGTAGCTGTGCTAAAGAAATGAAACTGGATTCCACGAGCTCTAATAATCACATAAATCCTTTTAGTATTCAGCATAGAAATCAAAACACAACATTATTTTGGCTGAATGCCTCTCCATTTTTGGGTCAGAAAGGCTGTTAATCTTCACTGGTGTACCAGGAACAAAAACATAGTTTGCCCAACACCAAGACTAGCCATGTAAATGTAAATGTTTATTTTGTCACTTCTCTTCGTATTTCGTTGTTGCCAATGTCAATTTATAAAACAAGGATGAAATCTGTGCTCAGGATCATCAGTCCTAATGCTCAAAGCATAATCTAACAGTTAATAGTGGTGGACTCAGCTCTTTCAGGTTTAATGATTTAATTTTAAAAAACACTGTCTCAGTGCAACTGTGCTATATTATACAGCTTAAAAAATTTTTTTGGACATAACTTGCAAGCTTTGGGAAGTTAACTGGTTACTAAACAGTCAAAAATACTAGATCTAATGCAAGTGATCTCTTATGGTAAATACAATATATTTTCAACTTGCAAATAGGTTTATCTACTTTTTAAATTATCTTCTAATTCAACTGTCTCTGCTGGGAAGGGAGAAGACAAGGATCTGCAACTTGTATGACACTTGCAAAAGGAACAGGAGGTTTGTCACTGACTTCAGCATAAGCAACACTATATTCACCAATGACTGTGCCCAAAATTGAGTAAGAGGAAAGAAAGAAAAAGCCTTATCATTTACATGTTACAATTTAAATTAATCTGCAATTTAAAAAGCCCAGAAAGCTTTAAAGTGACTTAGTATTACCAGGGCATTACCATTTCTAACATTAACTTCAATCTGGATGCAAGTTCAGCAGACCTGCAGTAACATGGTTCAACGAGTATTGATGAAATACACAGCACAAGATGGGTATGTGCAGAGTAAAAATGTTGCTACTTATTTTAAAGTGAGATTCATTCCTCCCAAAGTTCAGGAATCCTGCTGCAGTAAGTCACAATACTTGAGTAAATAGGGACAAAAACAGAACACAAAACATTTTTGAGGTAGTCAAGTAAGTTAAATGAAGTTTCACACAACATTAGGCTTAAGACAGACCTGCTGTGTTGTATTTATACTCATTTCCATGAACACAATACACATAATGCTGAGTGTGTGCCATCAGCTGGAGGTCATGGGCTGTGTTTAAGGATGCTGCTGGTGCTGCCAGCTGCATCTCCACACGCCCAATCATGTCCCACACACCACCTGGTGATGCCCACCTGGTGGGAAGGTCAATCCACCAGTAGCCAGCATTTTTTCTGGATCCTGACAGCAGCAGTCTTGCTAAGAAGGACCAAAACTCCTCCGAGATCACACTGATTACAGTCTACGTGCTGTAGGGCATGCCAGTAGGGCTCAAAAACCTTGGTTGTGTTAGCTTCCTTCCAGAGTACTAGGTCCTCTTGTGCAAGTGTAGCCAATGAGTTTCAACATGCACTTCTCTGCCCTTGCCTGGCACTCTCTGAAGTCCAGATAGTGATACTGGCAGGAAAAGTTCTAAAATGCTTAAACAGATAAACAGAAAATCAGAGTTTTATTATTGTCATCTGTTGTAGAGAAAATTTTAAGACAGGGGCCAATCCAAACCCTGGCAGCTGTATCAGAGACTGCCCGCCTCCAAGAAAATCACTGCAACTCTCCATTTCAGTTAATTTCAACAGTGCTGAGTGCAGCTTTGGTCAGCAAGAAGGTGGTTCAGCACTCCAAGGGCAAGGCAGGATGAAGGTAAGTGAGAAGTGTAGCTCATCCCCTCCTGCATCACACAGCCCTGCTGAAACCCACCATGGACACAGGGTGGTGAAGGGAGTCAAGAGCACGGGCTGCAAGGAGCTTGCTCTGCACACTAATGCTGTACTTGGTGCTGTTCAGGGTCAAGGCAGGGGTTTTTCCCTCCCTTCAAAGATAGGAAAGGCAGTCCTACTCCACACATGCACAGCAGTTGAAGGCAGAAAGAAAAGCAGACGAAATGGGTCAAGCTGGAAAGTTAAGAGTCACAGAGGTCAGCTCCATAGCTGAGAAGGTGAAATTATTTTCAAACTACAGACTAACCCTATAGTGATCCATTTTAACTACAATTAGGCTGTTACATATTCATTTTGGGTAGACCCAGGGAACTACTGCATCCACCTGACAGGAATACACCAGATGCCTCTTACCAAGCCAGTGTTACTTCACTCCGATGTAGACTCTGTTGGCACAAACCCATGTGCAGTGTTCATGCCTTTGGAAAAACTAGAGACTCAATCCACAAAATTAAAGATCCTGAAAGTAATTGTAATTCAGGGAAGCACTGGGGCAAGATGTGTTTTGGTAGAGACAGCTTTACAAACTAAAAGTTCCTATTTATCCAAGGGAGGAAACAGCAAAAACTAACATGAGTGAAGTCGTGATTTACAGTAATTAAGAACATTTATACTACAGTTAGAGATAAACAGCTAGCTCAAACCTGCCTCAAAACTGAAATTTATCAAAATGTGTTCTATTAACTGAAAAGCCAACACAAAACCAATAGTTAAAACATCTGGTGTAAACAGTTGTTCCAGGGTGGGAAAACAGAACCTCCTTGCAGTGACTGCAATTGCTCAGAGACAGCTTGAAAGGCAAAATGATTCATAAACCAAAGGGAGAAAGCTCTCATTGACTTTTCTCTTCCTTCTATGTCCAGAAAGGAAACAAAACTACTGGCCAACTGGACTAGGAACATTCTTCTACTTTCAGTAGTTTAATACATGATTAATGCTATGCTTGGAATAAATAAACAAGCTACACACAGCACACAGAGTGTGATTCAGACCTCAGAAAAATCTTCAACTTGAGAGACTTAACTGATTTAACAGATACTGTGAGATAAATATCCGGCATACAGCTTTGAAACCGGCATTGTAAAATTATGAGAAAGCAGGGAATAAATGCAAATATATAAACGCCAATGTTAAAGAAGAAACTAAACTATAATTGTTTGTTTCAAAATTACCTACAGGGAATATTCTGTATAGCCTGACTCCCAGTCTTTCCTCATCACATAGTTAATGAAATCCCTACAAATTAAGTCTTCTCAACATACTTCAAAACCAATCTCAAGATGTTGTCAGACTTTTAAGAAAGGCGTATTTCAAAAATAAACGCTCACCCCAATCCTTTCAAACGTTTTTCAAGGGAGCTGTAATGCTCACACAGAGGCTTTCAGCTTTTCCTGCATCAGCCTGTGGGTACCAAGTGCAGAACCTTTAGTGGCAGAGGTGGGGGCACACTGTAGGGGAGGGGAAGGGAGCTGCTGCTGGCACTTGCGTGGTGGCTGCACCACTGTGAGTCTGCTGTGACACAACAGGGATGTGCTCAGCAAAAGGCAATCAGCAGGAAACCACCCTGGCAGAAACTACCCCGACTCTTCAGTCTTCTCCTTAGAACACCAACAGCACCAAAAAGGTCAAACGTGGACACCCTCCTTATTACAGAGAGTAGAGCTGAATCTCTCTCCTGTTCTGCTTATTCACAATCAGCACTGGTATTTATTTATGATCATAATTTACACGTGTGGAAGCAGTGAGGGGAAGCAAATACTTTTATAGCACGCAAAACAAGTTCACTGGCTTTGCACCAGTGTAACATTACAAGTCTGATATTTTTCCATTTTTCCAGTGAAGGAACACTTTGTCTTGTTCTTTGTGTTTTCTCAGTACTGCAGACTACCAAGATGTCACACGCAGAAAGCAGCTGTAACACTGGCATGTCTGATCTACTTCAACAAGTTTGGAAGAAACGAAATGTAATTTATTATAGCCTATTTATGCCTGCAACAATTACCCTTCAAAACCTGAAGGAGAACAATGTAATTGAAGATACATGCCTTCTTCCCTGCAGAAACCTCAAACACCCTCAGGCCAATACAGATGTAGTACAAGGCATTAAGAGAGTGTTGGATGCTGTAGCTAGCAATTATCCTGGTATTTAAACAAATCTATCGCTCATCAGGAAAGCGTTTAGTGCAGTAGTCGGAGCGAGACAGGCTGACACGGAGCACAGCTACTTAACTGTCCCCTCCAGCGATTACACTTTCTCAGACTGAGAGTCATGTCAAATTAAACAACTACACATTGACTTTTCACTTCTATAAACATTAAGGTATGATTGACAATTCTTGGATGCTGTAAGGTAGTCATTATAATCAGCCAATATACTGCTAGCTAATTTGTGGTGCTAGCACACCACATAGGTGTGTTTGTTTTTGTTTGTTTTTTTTTTTTTTTCCCTATTCTGAGCCATTTCTCCTGGACTATTTTTACAGTGCTCTACTGATAACATCTGCTTTGGCTTTTTGCAGAGTCACCATAATAAAAGGTCACTGCCACCACGAGATTCTTGTGTGAGAAAACAGACTTGACCTGGTCTACAAAATACCAGTTTTTTTCTCTTAAGTCCTGGCCCACATTCACTTAACTCAAATTTGGAGATGTCTGGACAGCAACAACTGGATGCTAACACTGCAGTAAATACGGTTAATGTGGCATCTAGAGTTTTTCCTAATTCCTGCCCTAAGTCATGGAGATCTCTTTGGTCCCTATAAAGCAGACACTGCAAGAGCAAGGAGCCACCACTACAGCATCCCTATAACAGAGCACCACTTACTAATACCTGAAGGCTGCAGCTCAGCCAAGTTACTAGAAATTGAGCAGATATATAAAGCAGTCAAAGTTGTGAAGAAATACACCCCTTTGATTTCATATGCAACATTCTGCTGCTGGAAACCACTATGTTTTAAGTGGCAGTTTTACTATCTACCCCACTAATTTAAGCCATGAAAGTAATGGCGTCCAAACTTTCCCTTTTCAAAATAAAAGGAGTAAAAAAATTTCATAAATAATATTTAACACTTTCACCACCACTGCTGTCATCTCCTGCCCATCCTCTACCCTCTCTCCCCCCTAAGAAACCTCATCAGATTAATTAAAACCTCTGGTAAAGAAGTAGGTGAGATTAATATTGTATCATTAAGCTAATTATGAATACAAATAAGGCTAGAATGCTATTGGTAAGCCTGGAAGCCTCTACACTTACATGATTAGTGAATCTGAAGCTTTACCTTCATATTGGCTGTAGCAGAATCAAAGATCAACTTTACAGTGTTGGATTTTTTAGATAAACATAGCAGATAAACCAAATAAAATTAGTACTAATAAGCATATTTGTGAAAACTGTTCTGAGCTAGGAAAGTACAATTTCACTGCAGCATTATCTCTTAAAGCAAAAACAAGCATAGGAACTGAAAACAGGTGAAGAGGAAATGAAGTATAGCTATCTCTTCTGTCTGCTAGTAACACCTGCAGTCCCACTCCTTTTTCCACTTCTAAACTATACTGAAGACTTGAGCACAGGTCTCAGAAATCCAAAATTAAATGTAACAGTATTTCGAAAGTATTTCAACTTTTCACCCTCTGGTTGAAAAGTCAGGCAACGATAAAACCAAAAGACTTCTTGGAAGATTCCAGAAAATGACAGCTTTGTTTAAAACTCAGAAGATAAAGCAGTCACAGCACTTAAGACAGTGAAATATAACTTAATTCACAGGCTTTGCAGAACAGCATTGAAATAAAAACACGCAAAATTACAGGAAGCATTTAAAAACTTTACTGGTCTGTCTCAAATATTTTCTTTCTTTTTAATCCATTAACTACCGCCAACGTACCTAACTTTTACTTAAGCAAGTCATTGTCCTTGTCTGTAGGCCAACCAGCACAGAGCATTTTCCACTTTCTGCAGCTATTACTGCTTAACTCCAGAGGTGTTTCTCAGACCACCTTATGCCCAAGACAGCAAACTTATCTCCAAAGACTCAGTCCTAACTTACTGATACACAAAGTGCCTTGGCTGTATTTTGCACTGACTTCCCACTTACGTAATTAGACAAAGGCACCTACTATTTTATCCTATTCTCAATGGCCTTGTGTCCACACTGCAACTGAAAGGACCAACACAAGCAGGGAGAACATGTCCAATCCCAGCACACAGCCAGGTGTACAGTAACTTCTGTAGTTTTTTGTATTTTAAAGCCTCTGCCTGAGTTTTCCCCACATCTTTTGGCTCAATGCTTCACCTTCCAAGCTCCAGGAGACATTTACAGATAAAAATCCCCACAAAACCCAAACCTGTTCAGCTCTGTGTCGGTGGTTACCAGCCAACTGCATCATCTCTACCACAGAGAGAAAACTCTTTGAAAAAAGAATTGTTTGAAAATAAATGGCTACTTCACTGAAGATATAACGCTAAAATGCAACACTTTAACAAAATACTGAAATACTTACTAAGAAACAGCATAAACATAAGACAGGGTCCCATCAGAGAAATCTGTGAGCGTTATACAGAACGTGCCCATAGTGTATCTATATATCCATGTATATCGATATAGGCACCCACACACAAGTGCAGGTATGTGTAGATTATATATATTATATATATAAAGCTAACTTTCAGTCCTCAGAAAACAAAAGCTATCCCCATATAACAGCCAAATTCCTACATAACTCAATTTCGACATCTCATCTGGTGTGAACTGCACTCATTCCTAGTGTAAACCCCAGCGCGCTCTGCAATGATATACTGTAATGTCACATCGCAATCTGGATTTACTATAAAGGGCTGCTGACGAGTTTCAGAGCAGTAAACATTGCTGCGAGGTGTATTTCACACTGAGCTGGTTTTTATGAAGAACACTTCACTGCCCAGCCACGGCACCCAGATGATGAATGGTGAAAGATGCATGACAAGCTTCATCATTGTTTGTAAATCTTAACTGTTCCTGCTCACTAACTCTGCAGGCAATTTTCAAAGACAGCGGCCGACAGAAGGACAGCACAGCTTTCCTGAAGGTTATTCAACTTGTACTTGGCCTGAGCTATGCCTGTGAGGAGCACTGGAAATAAACTCGTCGGCTACACTGAATCATAGAATTAAAAATGTCTGATAGGCAGGCACACTGATGGCTGCCAAATTAAGAAAGCCCATTAAGCAGTCTTGGTATCTGTCCCCTATCCTGCCCCACAGGGTTACATCCATCAAGTGCAGAGAACATACTTCAGTATTATTTACACATGCAATATAAATATGTGTATTTATAAACAGGCAGAATTAATTATGGGCTGTCTGGTCCTGCTCCCATATGACAATTCCCTGTTATCCTGAGCAGCTACACACAGCACTCCAACATCCCCCAGCAACTTTGCCCACTGCTTGCTGGAAAGCTACTTCTCTTCTGTCAGAAGTCTGCTTTTGTGACAGGGGAAAGGAAAAGACAGAAAACCCACAGCATGCAAGCATGGCAGTGGGAACAGATGCTACCCTTGTTTCCCCTGAGATTATTCCGGCAGCAGCATTATGGATTGCAACAACCACTAGCCAAGAATTACAATTCAGCTCCCCGTAAGAGGCAAGGCCAGCCTACACTACGGAGACTTAGCTGCTCTTTTTCTTTTCCCTTTTAGAGCTTCATAACAACATCTCTTTTGCTAGAGTTTCTCACAATCTGCACAGGGTTACTTCATAAGCACAAGAAGCTGTAGAAGAACTAGCTCAGATGTAGACTCTCACTTGAGCTGCAAAGCTGGCATGAACTGCACGGTGGTCTAGACAGGCTTCCATGCCCTGAAAAGACTACAGCTGAATATGGAATTCTCTCTTCTTTTAGCCAGACAAGTTACGAGAATGCAACTGCACATTAAAGCAAAGCCAAGAGGCCAGTGGTTATCACTGTTACAATTACAGATTGTGCCTGGGTAACCATTACTGTCCTGACAAGATGGCTCAATTTGTTCTATTACTTTCTGGAAAAGTCTGATGGTTGATTTCTACCAATTTCTGTCACAGTGGGAAAAATTCTGTATCCAGAGGTAGAGCATCAATGCCATACCAGGCGTAAAAGAAAGCAGCTCAACTGATAGTGTTGATTCTCTTCAGTGAAGTATCCAACATCCTTTAAAGCATGAAGAAAAATCCCACACAGCCTCATCAGCTACAGCAACATCCACCATCTGACATAAAGAGCAGCTCATACATGCACGAAGTTAAGTCCAGGGGTGCAGTGGGTATAAAGCCATTGGTCTCTCAACACATGGTTCTAAAACACTCGTAACTGCAGAGGCACTGAGAAACCTCTCTCTGCTAAGAGAATGTAAAGCAGAAGAGGAAAGTTGTCCAAGGAAAGCTAACAGAGCCATTATGTGCTCCAGGACAGCACCCTGACAGGTGCATGGAGAGATGCTGAGGCCCTGTGCAGGAAGGACCCAGTGCTGCTCTCCCACTGCCAGCTCTCTGCTGTACCCTTGGCAAGGCTTTCCCAGTTGGGATTGATGGGACACTGCAAACATCTTTCAGACTTTCTTTTCCTTCACAGAAGGAAACTGAAGAAGTAAGATTTTGGCAGCACACATAAATGCATTGCTTTGGATATGGCACCCACCTGGACCAACTGTACCACTCATCTAAGTTTGCTCAGAATAGAAGGGCTTTCCTCAAACCCTTGTTTCACCAACTCAAAGCCTGAAACTCATAATAAAATGAAGGCTTTAATTTCAAAAACACTGCATCATTTGATCCAAGCAAAATACTAAACAATGGACAAATACACCCCACGAAGAAAACTGTTTCTCTGATAACTTTGCATGTGCAAAGTGGTTTTGTATATGTGGGGGGATGGGATGCCACTGGCAACTGAGTTCAGGTTCAGGCTGTCCCACTCTCCCTTCCTAGGATGATGAAAAATGAAGGCATTCCCACAGTTTCCATGAGAGCTTAAAATTCCTCCTAGGGGCTGCTAAAGCCTCAAGTCCAGAAATACCTATGTTTCTACAAAAACAGATGGAAAGCCTTTAAAAATACAGTTTTTTTCTACTACTCCTGAGGCAGGACCACTGGCTGCTCCCAGATCAAACAGCAAGGGTTTGTCAGTCACCCTGATACGAATCAGCAAAACTTGTGTATCAGTAAGTCTGCCAGTAATTCTGTAGTCATCCAATGCAAAGCTGCTCTGTGCCTTTGACTGAGCATAAGATAAATGCTGCATTCAGAGAAAAAACTACTAAAATGAGCCTTTTAATCAGGACTGAACTAAAGAAGAATGCAAAAAAAAAACCCCAAACAAACAAAAACAAACAAACCCAACAAACAAACCCAAAACAAAACAAAACAAAAAACACCAAAAAAAACCCCAACCCTGCTCATATTAACTTTATTTCTAGGAATTCCTGTAAGATCTTATTAAGTTATTTTAATATTGCTCAAATCTTCACTAATAAAACCTCATTTAGAACACAGATCAATCATTTATAAAAAGACTTCCATACACAGAAAAATGAGCTTATACTGAATATGCCTTACATTCTCAAATGTATTTTGGCAGCTGTTGTTACAACTACTGAAATTATCAAATATGATAAATACTGTCATTAATCAGGGTTAGCGGCCTGATTGGTTTAAAAGATTAAAAAAAGGCCATGCTCAACAACTGTCTGTTCAGCTACGCCCAAAATTCAAATTTTTAATGAAAATGACATGCTAAAAAGTGATTTGCCTAAAGAGATCTATAAAACATTGCCGTGTGCATGCAACACAATTAAGGCACGCAGCCATAATAAAAAATCTGCTCACTGTCCTTGTAATCAGTGCCAAAGGGAACTGATTACATGCAGCATAGCCATGGAGGGCTGCAAGAAACAGAAATGAGAATGCACAAAAAAATAAACAGCTGCCCCAAGTTCAAGTGACCCGCTTGAACCAACTGTTGAAGATCTACAGATTTAGATCTTTATCCCTTTCCTCTTATTTGGTGTTATTTCAAAATCTATTGCTAAGGGTTTGATGTAAAATGATAGTGGAAAGTGGAGTGCTGAATGTTCAGCAAACACTGCTTGCTCTTTCATCATTAAGGACAAATATCCTTGAGTAGAGCCACTTTTTAAGCAAAAGATGCACAGCCAGACACACGTACATAACACACAAGCTAAACAGTGATGAACTTCTGGGTGCAAAATTTTATCCTCTCCACACCCTGCTGCTGAAATCCTTCCAAACTCAAAATGATTTCTGGCGATGCTCTCCAAAGAGGTGCACAGAAAAGGAGTAGAAGAAGTATGTCTCACACCTGACAACATCTGGACTGCCTGGGACTGAAACAGCTACTCTTAAACTTACACAGATTGTGGCTAGCCAGCTGACAGAAGAGAATTTGGGCTGTTTGCTACAATTGTTTCCCAGTTCCCAAGAACTTTATTAGTACAGCTTTGTCAGTGCATCTCCCCAGCTGGCTGCAAATTAAGAGCAGACAGAGGCAAGGCTTTTTTATTGCTCTTTGGAGTAATTTCTCAGCCATATCAAACTAGCTTGCTTCGTTTTCAGTACCATCTTTGTAACTTTGATGCTTGCAGAAAGCAGTTCAGGTTCAAGCCAGTGGCTTCAGTGACCTTCTGCTTACCAGGACTTCTTTACCTCTCTCAGGTCAATAAGTCCGGGTAAAAGGTGCCACATGTGTCTCTGAAGTGCTCCTTGTTTGCCATGGCATTCACTTGTAGGATATACGTTCATGCAAAATTACAGCACAGAGGAAGCCGCAGCAAAGGGGAATAACTGCACAAAAACCCAGTTGGGAAGGAAACATCCAATCTTTCCATCACTCACGCATGTTTCTGGGGCACACAGCATTCCTTGCATTCCAGCAATGCTTTTGTCAAAGTGAAACTTTTTATCTTAAGAGGGGAGACTGCTTCCAACATGCCCTTTCTTGTGGAAGTACTGGAAGAGGCTTTTTACAGAGCTACTCCAGGTTGGTCAGGCTTTTGCCATAGTTCAGTACTGCTGCTGATACAGCATCCAAGCACAGAAGCAAGGGTGAGTCTCTAAATGCAGATTCTGGAAATGTCTGTGCCACTTTCACTTCCACAGCTGTAGAACTGG
The DNA here is from genome assembly GCA_013400275.1 of Rhadina sibilatrix. NCBI lineage: Eukaryota > Metazoa > Chordata > Aves > Passeriformes > Phylloscopidae > Rhadina > Rhadina sibilatrix. The sequence goes on along the minus strand of VWYO01012969.1, from coordinate 19,332 downwards.
GGATACCTGCTATTTAAACTCTAGAAGGGACTATGAAAAAGAGTTTTAGTGCTGGAAGCTGTTATGCTGACACATAAAACCTGTTACCAGAAATGTTCTTCTTCATAAAATGATGTTTGCTTATTTACAAAAAACTGCTGATGTTTTCCGCATCAAAGCATCATCTTTTCTTACATGTCTTTGGAAGAACTTTCACACTCCTGCTTAATGTTTAGCTGCAAACACAGCACTGCTCCAGTGCTTCATTCCTCGTAATTCCAGCACTCATGACACTTAGGACAGGAAAATAAAAAATTCTCATCTGTCCAGCAGCTGGAACAAATTTTAAATGCAAGACATCTTTTTCAGCACAGCCAGACATGTGGTGTGGTTATCTCAACATTTCACATAATGATGACACAGAGGAGGTTTTACTCTCTGCCAACTTTAACATCAGGTAACTACTCTAAAATCTGAAGTGTCTGCAGATACAGGGAAGTTTATCCTTTGCATCTTTCTATTTGAACGTTAAATTTTTCTGCTACTTTCCCAGACCTGGGAAACACTTTCTTGCAGATAAGCAAACCCTGAACTTTCATGCAGTGGAAACAGGACCCAGAGTCAGGCATGTACCTTGCATGTGCTTTCTTGCTCTCTCAGACCAAGGTCTTGTGTTGATTATTTCACAAATATAAGTGCTGGAGAGGCTGACTGAAAATCACTGGAAGGTGTTAGACTATTCTAGGACTAACCTAAGAAGCTTCATTATTTTAAAAAAACCCAACCAACCAACAAACAAACAAACAAAAAACCATGCAACTGTCCCACAAAAATCAATGGGAACAAAGTATTTGGCTTTTGGAGATGAAATACCTTGTTCTCTCACTTCTCCACTTCTCAACTTGTCTTCCAAAACTACACCTTTGCATGCACATACACAAGATTTGACAACCCTCTCATATATATTTTCCTCCCATTGCTTTTGCAGAAAAAAAGAAGGAAATATTTTTGCAATACTGAGTATAAAAACCCCCTACTACCTAGCAATTACTGGCTAAAACTTACTACTTGGTAGCCTGTAGCTCTTCTAAGCACACTGTTACCCTCCTGCAAAATTTCTGAGTTAGCAATACATAAGTCTTCACAGAGATCTTAAAAGTATAGTCACAGGTCTGCTGCAGGAGTCTAGGTGAAATTTCACAGTCTACATTATATAGCAAATTGATTAGATGATCCTAATGTTCTCTTATGGATCTAAAATCCACCAATATATGTTTTTAAAAAGAAAGGAAGCCTCTGAGTGTGATTACCACTTCAAACATACAAAAGGAATTAATGAAGTGTGATTTGCTTCTGTAAAACATGCACTGGAGTTGTCTTCAGCAAGTAACAACCACTAACCCTGCAGAAATATGTCACTTAAATAAAGTGACATAAAGAAGGAGTCAGGCACTGAACAGAAAGCTCAGCCCAACAATCAACAAAGAAATACTTCAGAATGTGTCTTTTGTAGGAGACAGCAACTGCAACATGTACAGTCAACACTTTGGGGAAATGACACACCCTCTTTAATACACAGCATCTACTCAACACTCACACAGGTGACAATGAAGAGGCAACAAACTTCCAACCCTCTAAGGTGCGTGAAGAGCACCAGAAGAGAAATGTCACAGGAGAGTAAATCATGTATTTCCCGGGGATATAATTTTGTCTGTAGACAGAAAAAGTAAAAATATCTCCTCCAAGAACAAGCCTAAGAAAAAAGAAGATGCTTCTAAGAAGCCTGTTGGCTATGATCCTGCTTGTGGGTTCAAATTTCTTCCAAAAACATTGGTGCTTCTTACACCCACTAGCTCCCTGCTATGGAAAAACACTTCTTCAGAGTCTAGAAAATGCTGTTTGATCTCAGTAAATTACATCTCACTGCTTGTCGGTTTCTGATTGATGGTGTAACTTAGGGAACAATATCTGTGTGTGGAATAGTGTCTGGAGAAGCAGTCAGGGATTATTGAAAATACAGTATTTATGCAGTTTAAAAATCAGTGGAACATTACGTATAATTTTTTTCTAGAGTGATGAAAAATTACTGAAGTGCATTTGGGAACAAAGGGTATAAGGTCTTTTGTCTATTTTTAAAAACACTTGGCTGGTAAGACTTCTTAGTGAGTTAGTAGTGATGGATGCAAGAAAAAGTGTCAACTGCAGCTGAGCATAAAACCAACTGCTTCTCCAACCAATGGGCAGAAAGGAAGACGTCACTGTTCAGTGGTGGTTAAAAAAGAGGGAATAAAATAAAGTCGAAGAAAAGAGAAGGAAAATGAACCAAGGATCACTGATTTCTCTAAGCCATTTAAAACTACTGGAGAAGGAGGAAAAGTCTAAGGTTTCATCACACCAGGTATTGTTTCTTCATCTATCTAGCACGTCATAGTTAGTTGGAAGACTTTCAGAAACAGCCACAATGAAAGAACAGCCACCTCCTCAACAGAAATTATTCTGGAGTTAGTGAATACAAGCGCTCAGTGCTGACTTACACAAGCCACAGGTGTGACTTTATACACATTTCACCTTCCAAAACATCATTTGAATCCTTAAGGTCCTGTCATGACAAAACCACATGACACAAACGAAACAGACACCAGGACTGCAGCCACAGAAAGACCATGACTGAGAACAAATGTGGAACCTACACAACATACATCCTTCCACCAGACAGAACGAGGAGAAGACTAACTACAATGCAGAAGAGAAGCAAATGAGGATGGATGCTGTTATCAGTGCTGTGACTCTGTGAAATAAAAAACCAAACAAAAACAATCTACTGAAACTTGGCAGGTATAAAGTAAATAAAAAAAAAAAAAAAATTCCCAAGGACCATTCAAAATTAAACTGCCAAGTTCACTGATTGGTACAGAGAAACAAAACGTGTCAAAAGCTTACTGTCCTGGCTCAGGATACCCTTGCATGCTGAAGAGTGTGAAGATTTTGCTCTCTGTTTCTCTTACTTCTCCAGCAACAGTTACTGACTTGATTCAGTGATGGAGAGGCAGCTCAGTGGAGCTGGATTACTCCAGAAGAGCCACGTTAACACCTGTGTTAACACTGTCTGCTGCAGGAGTAAGGGAATAAGGAAGCGTGAGAAACACTGTCAAAACCACAGGGTAAATTCACCAGTGCTGGAAATTACTGTGGATTACAGTAATCCTTAGGAGAGCCTGAAACACAATATGGAAACAAAGATTTATCTGCAGCAGTTTTAAGTTAAGTAACATGGTGTGATGAGATTGGAAAAAAACAACCTAGAAGCAAGTCTACAAAGGGCTTCATTATATGGCTGGGATACAGGAGTAGTTGGACATGTGGTTCAGAAAGGATGGCAAAGGCTCAGTGGGAGGCCTGTAGAAAAAAAATCACAGCATTTTTGAGAAGAAAAAATGGAGGTTTTTGCTCTGAGGTTGGAGCAGAGATCGTTATTTACTCCTGTGAGGAAGCCAGGCAGTAAGCACCAAAGACAGCACCTCAAGTGCAGTGCAACTGAAGAGACATACCTAAGTGTGGAAAGGGCAACTGGTTGGACTCCTGAACCGTGAGGCCTCTAAACTGCAATGACTGTACACCATCAGCCTTACTTTGCCACCACACTACAAGCCTTCCAGAAATCAGCCACTGTCTTTAAAACAGCTATTCTAGGATGCTTAGCTTCCTTCCCAGCAGCAACCCACACCTCCTGGGTGCAGGTGGAAGGCAAGGTGGTGCCACGCACCCCGGTGGGCGCACTCACCTCTCGCTTTTGACTCGGAGGAGGAGGGGATGTCCTCAGAGGTCAGGATTTGGGGAAGGCACATGGGAGCTCCTACGCCCTGTCCCAGGTAGGAAGCAGGTGGGTAGTAGGAACACATGCGGTACTGGGGGCTGACGGCAGGGTGTCTCTCCATGCCTTTCACCTGTCAGGAGAGAGAAATGCAACAGCAACCTGTGAAAGCCAAGCCCCAGTGTCATGGGGGCACCCCTGCTATCCCTCTCCCCCACCCCTCCACTGCTTTGAAGGAGGTCACAGTGGATGCACAGGAAGTAAAATTCTGATATGCTGGCCACGCGTTTTTGATTTGGTGGCTTCACAGTCTGCCCACACTGACCAGCTACAGGTGGTGTGGTATGAGATGTGACCCAGCAGCAGCAGCAGCAGCAGCAGCAGCAGCAGCAGCAGACGTATGGCTGTTTTATCTTACTACAGATGGAGATGCATCTGCACACAAGCAAGCAGCCTCCTGCCAAGTCCCCAGCTTATGGCACGAACAAGTGTATACACCCGGCCACTCCCCAAGGACTAACCCATCTCAGACTGGTGGTCACTGCTCTGCCAGGGACCTGCTGGGTGGCTAAGGACCACAGTCCTTTTGACCAACTCTCACAGGATATGCTCCAAGGCACTGAGCAGTGACACACACAAAAACAAACACACTGTTTTTCTTACAACACTGAAAAAAGCAAGTTGTGTTTAGACTATACAGGAGGCCAGTTGTGAAGCCACCACAGCCAGCAGGCCTGCCATGTCAGCACAGCAGTCCTCCCTTTTCCCTTCCACAGATTGCAGCAAAGTGGCAACACTCAGAAATCAAAGTTTATCCTACTCCAATGCCCTGCTACCATCCAAACCAATTTCCCCAGAGAAGTGGTAATGCTTTCCTAAATTTATCGTTTTATGAAAGAACCACCCACTACTATTATTTGTTACAAAGCCCTACAACGCAACGTGGCCACTGTGCTCCAAAAATGCAGCCAAAACATCTCACATGATTAACATTTTCAACAGGAAAAGTAACACTAGCTGGTTTCCATAAGTATGCTGGGAAGTGAATGACTGAAAGATGAAAATCTTCTGGGCAGAGACAAAACATCAGAGTTTTGTACTGGTTATGGTAGTAGCAGTGCCAACAATAATGCACATCCAGCTATGCTATTATACAATGTCTCTGTAAGCAGACATGGTTGACAGCCTTTTCAGCTACATCCCACCTCAGGTCTGCCTGCCCCACTGTGGGTCCCTTGGGTCCCAGCCAGCTGTGCCTGGAGCTGACCTTCAGCCCTTCCCAGGCTGCAAAGCTCATAGCCAGGGAGCAGGGGAAGTTGGGTGTCAACCTGCTGTTCCTGATGGCTGCCTCATGCCAGCAGACCTACAGCGTCTAGTCCTGGCAGTAGGAACCACCAGCCCCTCCCAGAACCACCCCAGAATGCAGCCACCCCTTGTTTTCCAAGGGTCCCTGACAGAATTCCATACTCATTTTCATATGCCTAGCCGCAAATAATGTGGCCCGAGCCACACAAAATCCTGTTAGTGTTCTCTGAGGCATGTTTGCAGTGAGATTAGGTACAAAAATAGAGAATGGTGGCTGTTCACAGGAAGCAAAATGCACCTCTGCCTGATTTCTGACAGCAGCATAGTTGCATATACTTGCACATGTACTGAGGGACTTGCTTTTAGCCTGCGGAAGTTAAGAGTTTTTCTACTATAAATTAAAAAAATACCTAAAATTTCTGGTTTTCTTCCTTCATGTGCAGAAACAGTTCAACATTCAGAACTGAAGCTTCATCAAGAATAAATAGTCAATTGCTCTTCAAAAATTTAATGAGTCATCCTGAAGAAATCTAAACTCAAAAAGAACCACTGACATTGCTTCTCATCTTCTGACAAAGGGCACTATACTTTTTGGAAACAAGACTCCCTCAACAAAACCTTGCCTCTGTGCAATACAAACTGCCCAAAAGCACAGTCCAAAGGGCATTTTGAATCTGCACATCTGCAAAGCTCAACAGCTCTGGAAGTACTGGGGAAAAAAAAAAAAAAAAAAGTTAGCAAACTCCTCTCTGTCTGTTGTATTGCACACAGTCTTCCTTTCCTTGGTGGGGCAGGGCAGCATCCACAGACCTCACATCTCCACTTCTCCCTTCTGCAAGGCCATGTGTCCACGTGTACAACTGAGAAAAGGTTGCCTGCAGGAGACAGCATCATTTCAGCTGTAACAAAATGGAGGGATCACTCCCTGGCACAGACTCGATCATGTGCACGTTTCCTCTCCCTGTGGAGTGGATGCAGTGATCTGCCTCCTTTCAACACTTTTTTCAGGGGTTTTCTCCATTCCTTAAAAAAAAACAACTCACCTAAAATCCCCAGATGCAATGAATTATTACTACTATTATTATTAGTGTGTGGTAGCTGGCTAGCAAGAGACATGTTTTATAATCTTATTACCCACACCAACTCTATGAACCACAGTTCGACCGACAGCCAGAGGCTTGGCTCTGCAAAGAACAGGCTGTGTATTAACCACTGAAGAAAATCTGAAAGCTTTTTGTTTTGTTTTATTAATCTGTTTAGAATCCACACCACAGTAAATCTGAACCATAAGGTTTCCTTTTTATAGTGCTTAGCAATCCTATTTTACAGTAACAATAAAAAAAACAACCAGTTGTAAAAATTCTTGACCTTAGCACTGCATTAAAAAGGGGGCTTAGGAGACCACTACCTCATGAGAAGGGACATATTAACTCCTGCAGTTCTGTGGAATCCTTGCAGGTTTTTGGGTGCCAAAAAGGGAGATCAAGACAGCCTTGGGGAGGCCCTGGAATATTCAGATTATTTTCAGCCGGGGGTAGTTCAGCTTTCCAAATGCTAGAGTCAGGTACCAGGTTTGGGATCCTGTCCTAGATCCTCTCCAGGGGTCATGCAGGGATCACAAGATGAGATTGCCTGGCGTTCTGGTGTCTCCTGCCTCCCTTGCCCCTTCCACTCCTCCAACAAAGCTGAGACAGGCATGAACTGGGACAGTCCCACAAGCCATTCTGGTTTGTATCCCTGCAGGCTACATGCCAAAAGAACAAGGCATATTTTAGGTAAGCAAGAGCTGTGGAAGAGAAAGGCATGCATTAGTCTTTGCAGAGAGCAATCTGAGCCCCTAAGTTGCCTACCTTACAGCTACCCACTGCTTGTGCCCTGCTCCAGCTGCTCCAGGATTCACCAAGTACCTCACAGACTTTAGTGGGAAACCCAGCTCATTGCAGCAGCAGTTGGCCTATGCAACCTTTACAGGTTCCCCTAAATTGTACAACACAGCACACACTCAGCAATGTTCTAAAAGATGCACTGCAAGCAATGGTGGGATGCTTACAACTCATGAACAAATAAATACAGCCTGATTGGAAGGCCATGACTGCACTGGAAATTCTTTCCCTGTGCCTTGAAAAGCCACTGTGAGGAACTGAGAGGCAGCCACAGTTTGCCCTTGCAAACAGGACTTGCTGGAAACAGGACTTGCTCATCACTGAGTAAAATGGTCAGTGCAGCACTCCAGCTATGACCAACAGTGACAGAATACATAGCAAAATCCAGGGAAAACATGAGGAAAGTGCTCTTGCATCAGACCATTCCTGTAAAAAACCTTTCTCAACAGCAGGTGGAAGAGTATGTAGAGCCCAGTTCCTCCTCCCAAGCTTTTGGCAGCATCTGCATAACCTCTACTTATCTTCTTCATGGAGAAAGAGCTGAGGAGAGTAGGTGGCCAAACCAGAATCAGGAAGGTGTTAAAGCAGGCACCAAGTGGTGACTCACCTTTCTAGCCTCAGAGATTAGAAAACGGCCCTGCCCTTCCCACATACTGATTTAGCTGAAACATCACCTGTGTAATTCTTTTATTTGCAGAAGCTGCCATACACAATCTCCTTGTGAGCACACCAGTGTTATTTTAGCAGTATCTTCACATTTTTCAGTTGATCTTGACTATGGGGCTTGTTTCCAAAAAAGACAAACAGGAGGAGGTCATGGATGCTACTCCTTGATGACAAGGGCTGAAAAAATTTCAAAGCAACACAGAAGATCAAATTGTAATCCTTCAACTCTGCCACTGGTGTGCCACGTGATCTTGGCCAAATCACTTTACCCAGGATTTCCATCCTTTTATTTCACCTATGAATCAGCAACAAACTCACCAAACTCAGTAATTATGGCAACATCAGAGAAACTTAAAAGTTTAACATAGCCTCCTTCTTCTGTCTTGACCTTAAAGTCAATTTTAGTGGGCATAAAATTGCATTTGTGTCACTGCTTGCAAATAACAGAATTCACAGGTTGGTTTTTGGCATAGGCAAGAAGGCATCCACTGGGTAATGGAACAGAAATTCAGGCAACAGCAATCTCCCCTCTGTCACCTGTGAGCTGTGTGAGTGTGGCAAGTTATTTAACACTTCCCTGCCTCAGTTTCTGCAGTTATAAACCAGGTTTCGTGCAACTCTCCCAGCCTGCAATGCTATTGCCCACGTGCTGACCCCTCACAACTACTGTTGCACTTATGCTGCCCAAGGTGTTTCATTCCTAAAACCAGCTAAGCATGTTTTCCAGCGCAAGGAAAAAATGAGTCTATGATACCCTGCCTTGACTTACTTTGATTCTAGCACAGAAAATACAAGACACATCTATATCTGTCCCCCCTTGATAGACAAACTTAATTAACCTTTGCTATTCTCTTCCAACCTATTCTTTTAGACAAAGGCAGTGACCCATAAACAATATGTTACCATCAGAATCTCAACTGCAGTGACACCTAGAGATATAGCCCTATCAGCAGTATTGGAAAATAAACCACTTAGATTAGCTCCTCCAAGAAATATGGATTGCATTCATGTCACACATGAGCTGTCAGAAACATTAGGATACTTTTAGCATAAATCTGTAGTGTGAAGGGTATGTTATGAATACAGTATATAATTCACTGCTTACACATAAAATTGGGACTGTCTTGGGTGACTTGCACAATGTGTATACATTTACACACACATGCACACAGTTTACACTGACTTCTGGAGAGTAAGACTGCAATTTCTGTAAGAGAGACAGGCTTTTTGGAGGAAAAACCGGGCCAGGAAGCAGAAGCAGGTGGCAGAAGTTGAAAAGAGCCATCTTTCTTTACTAGCAAGTGGCTATTCTTCAAAATCCTACCTGTCCTATCACAGCCACATTCTTCTGGATTTAGTGAAAGAGAATTTTTTCAAGTTCAGTACTTCTAAGAAATCCTTAAAAAGGTTTCCTCTGTCAGCAATACTAAATATTTCATTTCCAGATGGTAAATGTAAATCCCACATTAGAAAATAAGTCAAAATTTCCCAGTTTCTCACAAGTACTTGTTTTTGCTCTAAAGTAGTGTAAGGAAAGAACAAAAAACTTGAGGTTCTGAAAGTGAGAATAGAGAAGAGAAGAGAAGAGAAGAGAAGAGAAGAGAAGAGAAGAGAAGAGAAGAGAAGAGAAGGAGAAGAGACAAGAGAATGAAATTCTGAAATGTGTCCAGAACCTCCACATCAGCCATAACCTTTCCCAGGAGCAGGATCCCTGGAGTTTCCAAAATAACAAAGAAAAAGCAGACAATGGTCCCCAGGTGTGGGGGCACACTCTGCATCTCGACGATTTTTAATGGTTTAGTTGTGTGAACAGAAGTTTTAACATTTTTGGGGTATGATGTTGACTCACAAGAAGTCCAGATTAGACTTGCTGTGGCTCACATGCCAGCAGTCTGTAAGCTTAGAAATTCAAGTCTGATTAGATTCAGATATGTCCATCAAGATTTTACTTTTGCTGTGACAGAAAAGGCTACAATCACCTCATATTCTCCTACTGCAGTGAGACCAGTTTCAGAAGCACCAGCTTCCAAGTACACCAATCCACTTATGCTGGCAAACTGATTTTCCTGTTAATTGGATGGAATGCACACAAATTCCCATTGTACTGAGCAATTACAAGAGCTTCAAGGGAGACTCCAGATGCTCACACAGGACTGGAGTGAAAGGAGAGGTACAGTAACCAACATATCTGCTACATTTCCTACCAACCTCGGCTTGTCTCTTCCTCAGGTGCAACACCAGACATATCTGATTATCTGCCTCAGAGCTGGCAGAAGCAGCAAAATATAAATGACCAAAGGAGTCTCAAGCAAAACAATAATCTTCATTACACTTATCAAATCATGATGGATACAGCTTCTGGTGTGACTGTATATAAATGAGGAAAACCTACAGAGAAATACATAAAATATTTGCACCTTCATGAATCCACTCGAGCACGCCAGCCTCTGCAAAGAACAAAGACTAATGAAATCTGACATTAATCTACATTAAAGATTCAGTGATTCAGTTTATTTGCCAATGCTCAATGATGCATTAATCCTCATCTCATCCCACACACACTCACATGTCTCCTCCCTGGCTATTCTCTCTCTTGCTCCCTAAATTCTGAAACAGCAGACAGCTGGGCTGCTCAAGGCCTTGTCTGAGTCCAGAAGTTACCTTACCTTAAATATGCAATTCTCCTTGTGTGGTTAAAGTTAATGCAAGATCTGTGAGTCTCCACCAGGTGAGCCTGGAAAGACCAGGTGTCTTGTCTACCCAGCTTAAACTAGAATGCCTTCCAGTGAGCACACTGGTGACTTCTACCATCAAAGAAACCCTCCTGTGAGCTCACCCCTTAGCAAACTGCTCTAATTTGGTTACAGCAGGCACTGTCCAGCTGTGATTCTGGCAAAGAAACGAAGATCAAAAATTTTGATCAGAACAGTTACAGCAATACGAGCCAGATAAGAAGATGCACTCCTACTGGAGTCTGGTTTAAGAACGCCTGTACAAATAAAAAATAAATTCAGTACAAGTAGCCCAGCAGAAGTCCCTGTGTAGGTAACAGCTACATGTTTCCTCTGAGGATGATAAGCATTCACAGGTTTGCCAGCAAAACCTCCTGAAGGTGTAAGCAAGGTCTGCTTCCTCTTTCAGGGTCATGCTTTGAATAAAACTCTCCTTAAATTCCTTACTGTGCTTGACAGAAAAGCTCATTAGTTATCCATCCTCCATTTAACACTATTTCTGTGATCTTCCCTTGCTGGTAACCCACATGAGCAGAATCAATGTTTAACCATGTGCAGCAATTGAGACCTTGTTCCCCTTACAACAAACCATCTTCAGTGCCACACAGGGTTTTATAACCTCAGCATCAGTGCACCCACTGCCATCAAACATTTTCTAGCCTCTCACTAAAACTTTTTATGATTATTTGTGCAATGTTACGCTCTTGTAAGAGTATGCAAACCCTATGACTCAGAACTCTTCCAGCAATAACAAATCTACTTGCAGATCAGTCTGAGAAACAGCTTGTAAGTTACATAACATTGACCTTGAACTACACCCTGGCCTTACTGCAGAGAAGTGATTCAGGTTTTAGGACATTTAGAAGCTGGTAAGAAATCAACTCTGCAGGCAAAAAGCAACACCTTTATTCTCTCTGCTCAGACATCTAATCAAAACAGCACTGAGGGATAAAAGGCCTGCTCTGGAGAAATTAACATCTTACATGTGGTAGATAATTAAATTCATATGAAGGTGAATGGAATCCTGTGATATCCCAAAAGAGACATCCACAGCTTTGAGCCTGCTGGTGGAAGGAAAACTGTCCTTTTTGACAACAACCATGTTGTTTTACCCTTACTTACCTCTTCAATTATTTGAAGGGTATATATATACCTCTCACTAATTTGAATGGCACTTAAGCAGAAGTTAGTTTCTGCAGGGCCTGAAGAGAAGAATTATGGAAACCATGCAGTTGTTCTTATTTCTTTAAGGGATGTCAAAGGGATGTTCCACAAACAACAGGCGATCTCACAAGTGAGGTACAGACTCTCTAAGCCAAGACTTTTTACATAAACTACAGTACATGACAAAAGAACCATGAGGACACCACATCTTCATTCCAAGGCTTAACACGCTCTAACATATGCACGTATGCTCCTCCTCAAACACCATGTGCTAGGTAAAGCATGGGACTAGCAGCCTGCAAGAACATTTACTTTCACAAGGTAAATGCTGCCACCCTTCATCTGTGTTGTGATGGTATCTCCATGCATCAGCAAGCTAAGTGCTGCAGATTCTTGAGAAGTAACCTTTATCTGAAATATTCTGCTATACTAGGCTAACCCAATCAACCAAAATGAAAGAGCTGAAAAATTGCACTTGGCACCTCACCCCATTACCACACACAAAGTTCTGTAACTTGCCTTGACTAATTTTCCCCTTGGCCTGGTGACTGAATTCATCAGCTGGAGATGAGGTCATCAACTGGAAAGGTGTACCTTCATGTCTCAACACACTGAGAGAAGAAAGCTCTCGTGGCATGGGCTTGCACCACAGAAGGAAGACAGAGAGCTCTTTATCCCATACAGCTATACTCACAGCAGAAAAAGGGACGTGGAATTGTGATAAATGCTACAGTAATTGTAATCACCCTGGCGTTAGTTTCAGCTCCTCGGTATCAAAAAATTAAAAAAATTTGGAGCTGGTCCCTGTGCCAGAGAGACTTTGTTAGAGAAACTCTGTGTCAGCAAACAGGATGACCTATCTGTTCACTTACACAAGGAGGTTTTGGTGGACATTTCACTGTTGAGTGGTTTCACAACAGAGCCTTTGCAGAAGCAGCCTGACCTGTCTTGATGTCTACAGAAGAAGTCTGCTCTCTCCTGTCCTTACACATGGGACACAGGCATACACAGACTCGGAAGGGTACAGCCTTACCAGTTCAGACTCAGATAAAAAAAGCATCTCTGCAGTCCAAAACCAAACAATCCCAGAGTCACTCAAATGTTTCTACTTTGCCAAGAATCCCCCACATTGCTAGATTTCCCCTTTTTCCAGTTTCTGACTGGTACTGAGTTGGAGGCTACAATTATCAAGTCCTAGAGCAAGAGGGCTGGATTTGCTTTATGTCCTAACAAAATACAAAGAGCTTGCACCTCTCAGGTACTGCCCATAACTTGAATTACACAGGTCAAAATCACAAGCTCTGGAGCTGCCATTGCCAGAACACACAACTAGCAACACACATCACATTCAACTGATTGCAACCAAACCACTGCACAACAGCACGGTCTCCTGGGTCACCTCAGTGCCTCAGAAATGAAACATAGCAAAAAACACATGTTTCTGAAGAGAAAAGCCCTCCAGAAATTACACCTGAGGCTCTCAGGAAGTTATGTTGGGCAATTGAGTTGGACTCTTTTTTTGGAAAACAATTAATAATCTACTGTCACATAATATAGAAGATAAAATCAAGTTAGTGCCCTTTGTCCTTGTGGCAATTTATCCATACCATTATCGCTGTCCGACTATGTAATTGCTTTTGTTATGCTGCATTACAACCACCCACTCTGTCTAACTTTCTTAAAATGGGTCCTAATGCCACCCTGGAATATGACTCTGGTTTTGCACTGCCATGGAACCAGCAAAGAGGAGATCATACCTGCCACTGTTTTCCTGACTGGCTTGGCATGTATGTCGCTGGGAGGCTTCGAAGGCTGTTCTTCACGGCCGACCCGACAATTGTACCCCCTGTCTCACTTGAGGAAGGCTCGCTGGCCACTGCCCTCTGGTACTGGGAGTAATTGTACAGGTTGTTATAACAAGGATACAGGGACGGCTGGTAAAAACTGCTGTAGTAGGCGGAGTCCACAACCAACTCAGACGTGCTCTCCAAGGGCCCTCTGCTGGGGATGGAAGGGATGTCCTGAATGAGCATCCGTCCCTCTGGAAAAGAAAAAAAAAAGACATTATTTTGCACCTTCTAATGAGCTACTACTCCTCCCAAAGGCTGGACAGAGAGTGGTAAATAAGAAGAGGTAGGAGCTGAAAGCTAAACACGGCTGAGTGTTTGGTGGAAACTCAAGTGGACCAACAACTACTCAGAGTTCAAGACGGCCACCTACGCACATCACAGACTGCAAAACAGCAGATAAAACCAAGTGCAGGTTAAGATAATGCTCTGAATCCTCAATTAGTATCAATTGATGAGGACAATGATTTACATCACTGAACTTTGCAGTCTTCTACTACTTTTTAACCTGTAACAGTGTGCCAAGTCTCTTGTAACTCTCTAGAAGCTCAAAGGATCTAGCTACAGAACGACTCCTTCCAGCCACTGACCTGAAGATCAGAGGAGACTTTCTGAACCTGCCTCTAGGAAGGGCAAACAGCCGAGAAGCTGCAGTGGGAAATGCACCACAGGAACAGCCAAGGTCTCCCAAAAACCCACACGCTACCTGTGAGCAGTAAGGTCCTCAATTCTTGCTGAGTCTTCTCAAATTTATCTCCTGTACCTACAAAATCATAGAGCAGAACAAGATCCCCCATCACTAGCAAAAGAGGAGGAGGAGAAGTCCCTGCTTGTGACTTGCTGCATTTACTGCGGAGTGCCTCCAGACCAGGGCTTAGCTGGCTGCACTCCCCACAGTCAAGGTCTGCCTCCCTGTCGCTCCCTAAGATGTGGATGCTTCTCAGACAATGAGAAGCCACGATTTCCCCACTCCACTGTCAACCAGTGCCTTGCAATATTTGCAGGCATGAAAAATAGAAGGTGCTTGTTGGTATTATTGCACACCCAAGCTCTCTCTCCTACCTGTCAGCATTGCTAAGCCAGACACAATAAAAAACTGCCACCATCTTATATATAAAGGGAAAAAAAAAAATCAAACATCCAAATCCCTCCGTATCTGCAGCTCTGGCTCTAGTTTGCATGTCTGTGACCCTGCCTTGTACCAGTTCTCTGTGAGGAGATCCCCTTCTCTCCATGATGTTGTCCAACTGTTTTGTGGAGAAAAAAACAATGTGGCTTAAAACATATGGACGACCTCCCAAGAGCTACTGGTAAGGACATGAAGCAGCATGGGCAACAGACACATAGGAAATAACAGCCCTAGAAGACATTTCAGGCAGGCCTAGTTCGTTCTGGATCTTTCTCTTGGTGTACCTGTATCTTGGTTACTTACCTGTGGAAGGAATATGGGGGCATACCAGCCTCTCAGAGTCATGATAACAACGTCCACAGTACTGTGTATTAGCTGCATACTAGATCCAATCACCACTTTTACCAATTAGTGTCATTTACAATGCAATTCTGTTTCACTTCTTCAGCTATAATGAAAGCTTTCTGCAATCATGGATCATCTCCTTCCAGGTCACTACATTACACAGTGCCCCCATTCAGTTTTTGCTGACATTCTGTTGACATCAATGAAATATTCATTAGCAAAGACTGTTTTATACCTCCTGCATCTGATTTTTCTGCAGAACCAAGCCAGCTGGCCTTGTTTATCTGGAGTATTTCTCCGCACAAACCAGAAGTGCCTGCAATGCCACAGAAGACTCTTCAGAATTTCTACATTTTCATTTTATAATTTAATTGTTATTATTCTGCTTCTGGGCAAGACTCTTAGATCCTTTTGTCTGTGTCTGATAAAATCAGAACTTAGATCACAGGCACAGCACAAGCTTGACTGCCCTCCCTAAATTTACCTCTCAAATAAAGCTGCATTCCAATTGCTCTGCTTTAAATGTTGCAAAATAGAAGCCAAAAGCAAAATCCTCCAACACATTCCTTGCTAGGATACAGATTTCACATGACAGAGACATGCAAGGCAGTCTCCTGCTGAACTCCTCACACGGCTATATTATGCTGCACAAATGTGTGATTTCTTTTAAAATCTCTGGATTGTCTTTCAATTTGAAGTGCCTCATTAGAATGGCTACCACTCCCTATTAAAAATACCAGTGCCAGGAAGATGAGATCTTTTTCCACCTACATGACCTGGAAGAGGGGATCAAGATTATCCCCAAGATAACGCTAAGNAGAAGGGCAACAGAGGTACTGAAGGGTCTGGAACACAAGTCATTGAAGGAGCAGCTGAAGGAGCTGGGGTTGTTTAGCCTGGAGAAAAGGAGGCTCAGGGTTACCTCATCACTCTCTACAACCTCCTGAAAGTAGGTTGTAGCCAGGTGGGGTTTGGACTCTTCTCCCAGGTAACAAGTGGCAGAATGACAGGAGACAGCCTCAAGCTGTGCCAGTGAAAGTACAGGTTGGACATCAGAAAGAACTTTATGGAAAGGGTAAGCATTGGAATGAGCTGCCCAGGGAGGTGGTAGAATCACCAGAGGGTTTCAAGGAATGACTGGCTGTGGCACTTAGTGCTACGGACAAGTTGACAAGATAGTGAGGGGTCAAAGACTGGATTCAATAATCTTAACAAGTCTTTTCCAACCTAAATGATTCTGTGATTCTGATTCTCTAACACACAGGAGAGATCAGCCACCCAGGGTGCCAGCAGCTAATAGGAAGAGGGGGAGAAAGTAACAGGTTTTGTTGCAACTTTTGGAAAGGTCTTAGCACTACACTTCCGAACAGGGGACAAGATGGGCTAGCCTGGAACAGAAACCTACCCATAGCTAGCCACCAAATCACACAAGTATTCCTGATACTTCTGTGACATTCCAGTGGCTGTTAGTGCTACAGCTCCCTCCTGAAAAGCAGCAGTGACAGTATTCTGCTGCATTAAGAAGGAGAAAAGACAGTATTCTGCTGCATTAAGAAGGAGAAAAAAATAAAACATTTTTTGATCCTTGTTTTCTCTTTCTATCTCCTATCTGTGGTCTGAGCTATCATCATCTGGCACCAGCGGTACAAAAGATTTGACTTGCCACTTTCTTTCTGTAGCTGTACAACACCCACCAGTGGTTCAGAGTTCAGGACTGCTACAAACCCACCAGAACCGTCCTCTGCTTTCTTTTGGCCGTCACTCCATGCTCCAGTAGTCTTTACAATACTATCAGCTGCTATCTCAAAAGCTGGTCTGCAGAGCTGGCTCATTCAGCCACCCATGCACACATATGCATAAATCCCCAAGCATCAGCAACCTGGGGCATTTTTCTCTTATTAACCCAGAGTTATGAAATCCATGGTGCTTGTAACATCTCTGGCACACAACCATTCTGAGCTGCAGGGCCACACCACAGAGATGTGCCCCAGCAGACTATCATCAAAAACAGGAGCAAAGGGAAAGGGAAATTTCAAATGAAGGGAGAGATACATCCAGCTCCTTGAAGAACTAGGAGTCCTGTGACAGCACAGGATATACAGTAAGAAGAGTTAGTTTTCCCTAAATCCTACGAGACACCACACTTCTAAACGTGGAAGGACAGATCTACAGGAATCAACATCTGTAATTATTTAGCTGGGGCTCTGGTTGGCCCTTGGCCCATACCTGTAAGGGCAGATTCCTACCTAGTGGCTGAACCTTCCTACAGCCATGCCTGCAGTAGTTCAACCAGCCAGGTGTTCTTCTCAAGGGAGGCTGTCAGCCTGTGACTGTTTTCTGCCAGCAAGTAGAGAACTTTAACCAAGGTTAAGCAAGCAGCTCTCAGCTGACTTCCTTCTTCCTTCCAAATGTAATTCAACACAGCTGAATGGCTCTCCTGGCAAGAAGAGGGTCCTCCCCTGCCTCAGAGCTTGCAGCATTACTACACCTGCATATCAGGGTGCAATTTTTGAGAGGAATTAAGCTCTCAAGAAGGCAACCCATGCCACACTGTCAAGCTCCTACTTTGCCCGTCCACCTGCACTTTAAAATATGAAATCTGCTGCAGGAGCTGGGCTTATGCCTTGACCGTCTTCACTCTCTAGATGGAAAAAGCAGGAAGGGCTCCTGGGCCTTTCCCTTACTATTACACACAAATATTAATATTTTTGTTATAAACGACTCAAAACCCCTATGGGAATGAGTAAATAAAACTTAATTAAAACCCATTAAAATTACAAAGCAAACGGGGGAAACAGCGCTGGGAGCTTGATGGGATTCCTTCTGCCCTCCAGAGGCTCAGGCTCACAAAATGGCATCTCCACCTTTTATACTCTGAGACTTCAGCAGCCTCATTAATATTCATGAGTAGTCCTTATATGTCCTTCTGCCCCCCCAGTCTGCAGCTTTGCTCATCTATGGATACTCGGCTCCTCCCAAGGCCTGTCAGTCAGTCCTTCTCATCTCCTGACTGCTGGTGCAATGTTACCCTGCCAGGCCTCCCAACAACAACAGCTACTCTCTGCTGCCTCTCACAAGGGGCAAGTACACTCCCTTCCTCACACGTTTTACAGCCCTGCCAGCCAGAGCTGCCAGGCAGGAACCACAAAAGGGGAGGGAATATTGAAGGGAGAACAGAAAAGAGTTCAAAACCATATTCGAACAACCAAAGCACATGTCAAGANCAAAACCATATTGGAACAACCAAAGCACAGGTCAAGAAAACTGTAAACCCCAACAAGACTTCTCCCCACCACACTCAACAACTCTTCCTCATTTGCATGAGCCAATCACCACACCTTATTCATAACAATCCCCCCTTTTTCTCTTGATACTTCATTTATTTGGCTCATGCAAATGATTCTCATGTCCAATCTCATTACAACACTTGAAACTGACCCACCTAACATTAAACATATTTACTTGAAATTGTCTAACTTACCATTTTACAACATTTGATAATACAATACTAACTTATATAATGTCTAGTAAAACCAACCCCTCCTAACTTGTTCTCCTTATATCTGATTATATCAACTTGAACTATACTTGGATGAGTCCTAATAGTATCTGTTGACGTGGTTAAGGGTAGCAAAAACCCTGGGCCTCCTTGAAAAAAATGACTGATGGCTCTCATGACATGGGTAACCCTCTGTAATAAAAGGCAAGTGACAGACAAAAATGGGGGTAACAGAGGTCCAGAATGGCTTTTACTTACACCTATCATGCCTTATGGGGTTGCTACCCGTAGCAGGTGTGTATGATCTTGGTGGAAAGTACAGAGGCCAATCCACTCTTGCCCTCTATCCTTTTGTCACTTCTCCCAGTTTTTGCTACTTTCCAATTTTAGTTGCTTTTGGTACTTTTTCCATTATGGTCTTTTCCTGGGCATCCAAGCCCTCCCATTCAACAGACACTAGTAGAGAGATAACCACAATAATACATGTTGCATACTAATGTCAATACCCTCCCCCTTTTGATCAGTACAATCCTGGTCTTTCTGCTGGGAGCTGAAGTGTCTTTCCCTGGTGCGAAATCAAGGTTTCTCAGAATCCATACAAACTTAGCTCTCCTTCCCCACTGCTTGTGATCCTTGAAACACTCTCCAGACTATCTGGATCATCTCAGATTACCTCTTAATCCCCGGACAAGAGTCAGTTTTCTATCACTTGGTTCAGATGTTATAGTCCACCCCTCAGGTTTTTCCCCAGGTCTCTTGACTCAGCTAGTGTGGGTCCAGCCTCTTTCAGCAGTTCTGACGGCCATCACAGCTGTTATTAGTACTTGAAAGGGACTTTCCTATTGTGGTATCAATGGTTGCTCATTCCAGGATTTAATTAACACTCAGTCCCCAGGTTTTATGTGATGTTTCTTGAAGTCTAGATGGGTAGATTGGGCAATCATTCTTAGTTTTCTTAAGTCCTCTAAATTT
>VWYO01012967.1:0-32906 GCA_013400275.1 Rhadina sibilatrix | reverse complement strand
GGGATACCTCTGATTTGTACCCTTGTATTTAACCTGGGATACCTCTGATTTGTACCCTTGTGTTTAACCAAGGAAATGTCTGATTTCCTGCTGGTGGCTGTGCTTGGAGATCAGACTTTGCACAGAGCAAGGCTGACTTGGAGCCAGCTGCCCAGAGGTTGCACTTGAGCCCAGCCTTATGCTCCTGAGTTTCTCTGCCAGCAGAGGAAAAAGCAGAATCTGGTTAAAACCTGTTGAGGAGCTCTCAAGTGCAAGCCTGAGTTCTCTGGTGCCACGAGATAACCACGTTATCTCTCTGTTGTTACAAGCTCTTGAGGGCAAAAAGTGCTGCTCAGGCTCCTCATGCAGGCAAAGTTACAGCTTCCAAAAAAAAAAAAAAGAACTTTTTACCCCCCTCCCCACTGAAAACTACCTAATGCTTAAAAATATAAATATAAAACCCATAAAAATATAAATATTTTATTCAGTTTGCTGCTTCCTGGCTCCTCCTGATGTTAGGTGTAACTTCAGTATGAGTTTGCAGATTGTTGAAGACCAAGACTGCAGGAGAACCACATGGGATGTGAGCAGGTCTGATGTTGGGGCAATACCTTGAGGTTTCACTCAAGGGCATTTTAAATTTGAAACACTGCAGTGCAGTTAGGGATAGCCTGGTCTGTTTAGCCTACAGAAATCCCTTTTGCTATCCTTTTTTTTTTTTGGTGTGTGTTTAAGTTCTGCTTACTGAAGTTTGGCCTAGCTTCCTCTTGTTCATGAAAAAAAATCCTCTGCAAGTGTTTGGTGACAACCCCAAAGAAGGATGAAATGACACCCATAGATTGGTTAAATTAGATTAAATTCCACTCATCTGCAGCACTGTGGAAGAGTTGTTGCTGTCTCCAGTAAGAAAAGGGAGCTGAAATCTCAGCTCCTGTATAACTGGCCTCACATTCTGCTTCCTCCCTGTGGAATGAAGAGCCAGCCTAAGGGTTTTTGAGCATACACAGAATAAATAATAGGGTAGGGGGAGTGTTGGAGAGATGTAAAACAAAACAAAAGCTTTCCAGCCCTGCCAAAGTTAAATAATTTTAAATACTTTTTTCCTTTCAAGAAACCAAGTGAAATACCAGTACTGCAAATAAGCAATTATCTCCCAAATATTAATCCCTGCTCCCATTCAAGGCTTGTTCAATCTGTGGGTTGATACGATCCAAGATTACTTAAGGGGGTCATGACTGGGCAAAAAGCACTGAAGCTAACTCCAGTATTAAAGAGAGAGGGCTCACAGCCTCCTCTTCTGTAACCTGTGCAATCCCAGCAAGTGGTGTGTTGCAGGTTTGCCAGAGGAAAAAAACCACGGAAAATCTTCCTGGGGAGAGAAAAAACCCAACCCCCTGCCCCCAAAAAAACCCAACAAAAAACCAACTAAATAAAAACAAACAAACACAAACTATTAAAGATCTTAAAGCCCAGGATAAAACAGCAGCTAGTGAAAACAAACGTTGACCAAAAGCGAGGCTCAATGCTAACAACAAACATGTGAAAGGTGAGGAAATGCAGGCTTCTGTGACTCCAAAAACAGCAGGAGGGAGCCACTTTTGGGGGAGATGCTGTGCCTGGAGCTGCTGGCAGCAGCTGTGGTTTGGGTCAGGGCTGCACAGTGATGCTCCTCTCCCCTCCCTGTGAGGTGAATTGCTGGGCTGGGAAAAGGAGCAGCTCCCTCCATGTGCCAGCCCTGCCTGGCCCTTCTCTGCCACCTGCTCCCTTTGCAGCCAGGAAACTGCTCTGCTCTGATTTTTTGGGAAAAGGATGGATTATGTATGGAGATTTTTTAATTATGAAATGCACATTAAATATGTAAATACATATGTATGTATATACACACACCATTTTTTTTTTCCCCTGAAGCATTAGCAATTTTCTCATGAGGTGTTTCCTCATGGAGGAAATGACAGTTTTGTCTACACCTCTTGATTTTTCTTTTTGGAATTGAAAATGTCATTTCATTTAGAGGTACCAGCTGCTGATCCCAAAAGTTTCACGTGGATATGATGTTAATCCTTGTTCACCTGAATTTCTGTGGAATTCTCTGTGTGTTCCTATTGAGATGGTGCATGCCCCTGTTCCCTTCCTGGCTGGACCCTTCCTTTGGGCTTTTTCTGTTGTGCCCCCTTTGTTTGACCATTGCAGTATATGACAATACTCATAAATTCCCTGCAAAACAAAATGCTTTTTATTCCAGTAAAAGCTTTGTGTTTCAATTTGCCATTGATGACAAAACCAAACCAAACCATTGCATTGGAAATCTTCTGGTACTTCATGTTCTTCAAAACATGCATGATGTTTTGGCTCTTTGTGACTGAGCTTTGGCACACTGCTTGGATAAAACAGCCCGTGCTGAAATATCAAGTGACACTCTGAACTTCCCATTTCTGAGTAGCTCTTGTCTGTTTATGCTGCTCCAGCCTTTGGTGCACTCAGTCTGCCCTGCAGCACTACAAAACCCCACATTTCACTCCAATCAAGGCTCCTCCAGCGTGTCAGTAGTAAATTCTGTGTATTCCTAGCAGCACAGAAGGAAACCTGGGGTTGCCCAACTCGTAGTAAACAGCGAGTAGCACATGGCAGGTGCTGGTAGCAGTGGCACGACAGCACCCTCAGTGCAGCCTCAGCAGAGAGCCTGGCTGATCTCTGATCACATCAGAGCCCTTCACAAATGTATCTGCTCAGCCAGCTCTGTCTGCACAGTCCCAGCTCCCAAACAAATCTCTGCTTCTTTACCTTTCCCTGCTTTGTTTTTCCTCCCACCCTCCCCATCTCCCCAACAGCCACAGCATCCCATTTTCTCTTCACCTCTGACTGTCACTGTCTGTGACTTTCTGTTACTCCTGTGCTGGACTCATACATTTCCCTGAGTTTATCTTCCTGAATCTTTGCAGGTTGTCAAATATTTCAGCCAAGGTCACACATCTCTACACTAATTGCCACCACTTTTTTTTTTATTATTATTATTATTTTTTGAGAAACAAGAGTTTTCTCCAGATGGTGATTTTGTGTGTGTGTGTAACTAGTACATTTTCTACCTTCCTAATGAGAATTTTAGTAGCAAGATAACATTCAGCTTCTAGGTCCTATGCAAAATACCCTTGAGATGCAGCTGCACAAGCAATAAAATGAGAAATTCCCATGGCATTCTTGGTTTCTACTGTTTCTCTTTATACTCTGTCAATTTGACTGCAGCACAGTTGAAAATTGAGAGGTTTTTCTGTGGTCTTCATGCCATTTTATGAGCTTTAATTAAAATGTAACTTTTTCTTGAAAATCTAAACTCTCTGTTGCTGCCTGTTCACAACTCAGTTGACCTAGCTGTAATATAAGAGACCAGTTTGAAACAAACAGAATTCCAAGGTAATACCTCTAAAAGGTTTTATTCCTGATATTCTGAGAATTAGCCTCACACAGAACAGTTGTCCAATAAGACATAAAAATTCAACTGTTCTACTGATCCACTTCAGGGTTTTTTTTCCTGAACAATTCCTGAAATCTCAATCTTTCAGCAGCCTTGTTTAAACAAATAACAGAATTAAGTGTGGGTGCCTCTCTAATCCAGTGCACCCATTTGTACTTCCTTGGCCAACTCCTTGAAGGTAGGATTGAGCAGTCTGTGTCCAAAATAAGATTCCTCTACTTCAAGGTAGATGTCTCAAATAATTGTTGAAGTCTTAGCTTAGAACTGTTTCTTATTTGCTGCCAAGTTGGAAAATGATTTTTTTAAAAAAAAATCTCAGTGACTGTTTCAGATGCAGACTTTAATAAAGATGAATCCTTTCTCTGCTCTACCTAAGTGTTGAGATTCTGGTGATGCATTTTGCATAATCCCCAATGACAAAGTGGAAGAATGTTTTTGTTTTTTTTTTTCCTGGAATAAAACATCTATGATCACACATGCCAGCAGGCCTGATTGCTGGTTGGGAAACCCTTCCATCCAGCCCATTAAATCTCACTCTGAGGAGGCAGGGCATAGCTGTTGGAGCAGAACATCATGAAGTGTTATCTGAGCACTTCAGCACCTCTCTGCCTGCCTGAGTGTGCTGCCTGATGCTCCTGTTGCCATTTCTGCTGCAGCCTGGAAGGTGCCACCAGGGGAAGTGGCATCTCCTGGTGTCACCAGGCATTCCTGGTGTTCCCAGAGCTGGCAGAAGTGACAGAGCTCTGCAGTGCTGAGGGAAGGGGGTGTGTGTGGTGTTGATGTGCTTGACACAGGGAGGGATAGTCTTGGGGAAGGATGGGTTGGATGCAAGGAAGGGAAAAGGTCTGGATGGAGGAGCGTGCATTGCACTGTAAATGTAAGTGGTGGCCACTGCCTCCTCCTCCCTGCAGAAGCAGCACAGCCCTTTTGTAGAAAAGGGGTGGCTGGATGTTTGTGGGTAGATCAAGGACAAGTTTTCTCTCCTTTAAGTGTGAAGCACAACAAACAGTGGCAGGTTGCTTCTGCCCATTCCTGTGTGATACTCATATTTGGGAAAGCAGGGCTGCCTCCCTGCAAATGACCTCTGGCTGGTGACTGACTTCCCAAGGCATGGATTGATCCAAAAACCAGGCCACTTGATGAAATTATCCTCTTCAGCTGCTGCTGGAAGGACAAAGGCTCCTTTCCCCATCCAAGCATTGTTTTCCTTAAGCTGGTCATAGGCTCATAGCTGTCCATTTAGGGGTTTTGTTACTTATTGGGGCTTTTTGGAAATAGTTAAAGGGGTTTTATTCAGCTCTGTGCGAGGCTATAAGAGCTTTGTGTTGGTGATGCAAGAAGAAAAATGCAATTGTGAGTAACGTAGCCCTGACCAGCGTGTTGACTGTGTGCCAAGACTAAAAATCCAGCCAACACAGCAAAGAATAACAGAACTCTCAAGAAAATAAAATCTTTTTTCTTACATGCGCTGTGTGCAGCTGCTTTTATAGATTTTTCTCTCAGTTCAAGATAAAGATTACAGTTCTGACTTACACATTATATTACCTGTGACACCATTTTTAAAATCTCTTCATAAGCACCCTCTAACAAAGCAGACAACTTCCTGAAGTGCAGAATTGTAACACAACAAGGCCATATGGGCCCAGTTTGAGTGATAATTGTCTCTTGAAGGAAAATGATGGCCCTCAGGTCTGGAGTGGCAGCAGCCTGATTCCACTTTTTGACTGAAGGCAGGTGCTGAGTTTTTCCACTGAGTTCTGTGCAAGAGCAGCCAGGCTCCAGGGGAATGAGAGCCTGAAGATAAGAGGGAGCATCAGGGGTTTGCTCCAGTGTGACTTCCTGAGGGTTTTCTTTGCTTATTTTTACAGCATTGTGGGGGTTTGGGCAGAACTCCATGCTGTCTGCTGCCTAACATAATTTTGTGCAGTTTTTTTTCTCTTAAAGAATGCATCATAGGAATGAATTTTCCCATGTCACCTAATGCTAATGTGGCAGCATAAGCCTTTAATGTGTTTTGGGTTTCGTGGTGGGTTTCTTTCCCACTGCAGGTTAGTTTTCCTAAAGGGCTTAAGTAGCAGACAAGCTAATAAACATTTTGATAGCGTAGCTTGACAATATTTTTTATTAAAAGTGACAGTTATTTCTGGAGATTGGATAAAACTTAAGGTTTTAACAAGAAATTGAAATTTGCCAATGTTGGAAGAGTAAGTCTTTAAAGTTGAATTAGTTTCAGTTAGTTACAATTTGGAGCTATTTAGTTTCTAAGTAGTTTTGTTATCCATATAATTAGCACATACTATATCATTAATAGGTAATATCTGTAATATCCTGGTCAAGCTAATTACAAGAAGTTAAACTATAAATTCTTTCAGCATTTCCTCTTTGCCTCCTGCAGGTGAGAAATGCAGGTTGGGCATAGGTATAATCTTAAAGTTTGATCATCCAGAGGCATTTGGGGTTTGAGAGCTGAAAATATGCTATATGAGTTTAAAATTAACACTGCTTAGAAGTTCTTTGAAGTCAGCAAATCCTGAAACTTGTAACCCTCTCCCTGGCTAGAAAGAAGCTGTAAGGAAGATGCTTGTGTGCTATTTAAATGTTTGCAGCTGTCTGGGGTGCAGATGAGAGCTCCACAACAGCCCAAAGCCACCTTACCCAAGAGTTTGGGCTGGGAGGTGAGGCTGAACCTGCACTGAGGATTTCAAATAACCAGGTTTCAAATGGGTATTATGAAATATGCATTTCATAATAAAGAAATCTCCATACATAATCCATCCTTTTCCCAAAAAATCAGAGCAGAGCAGTTTCCTGGCTGCAAAGGGAGCAGGTGGCAGAGAAGGGCCAGGCAGGGCTGGCACATGGAGGGAGCTGCTCCTTTTCCCAGCCCAGCAATTCACCTCACGGGGGGGGAGAGGAGCATCACTGTGAGCCCTGACCCAAACCACAGCTGCTGCCAGCAGCTCCAGGCACAGCATCTCCCCCAAAAGTGGCTCCCTCCTGCTGTTTTTGGAGTCACAGAAGCCTGCATTTCCTCACCTCTCACATGTTTGTTGTTAGCATTGAGCCTCGCTTTTGGTCAACATTTGTTTTCATTAGATGCTGTTTTATCCTGGGCTTTGAGATTTTTAATTGTGTACTTTCTCCAGGAGGATTTTCTGTGGGTTTTTTTCCTGTGGCAAACCTGCAACACCGTGGGGTGGGGTGTGGTGTGGTGGCTGTGCTGCCACAGACAGGAAATCAATATTGCCACGGCCTCCACTGCCAGCTGTGCTCCTTGAAGGACTCATTCAGCAGCTGGGCCTGAGGGTGTGGCAGGGCCAGGGGGGCAGGCTGGAGGCACTCAGGGTGTGCAGAGACACCAGAATCTGCAGCAGGGGGAGGTGCTTTGCAATGAAAATCTGTGGGTTGATCTTCTTTTCTTTGTGTTAGAGCCGGGATTAACACACGGGAATCTCAGTTTTGTGTTTGGCTCAGTGTTTGTCAATTCATGACCCTTGAGCTCTAACTAACAAGGTAGAAAACAGAGTGTCTCTAACTCTTTCCAAGGTTTTTTAAGCATTAATTACCCAATAACGAGATGACACCTCTATTATTTATACTTATGACCCAGTGATGACCACACAAGGTCTGTAATGTGGACCCTTTCACCCAATTAGAAAAAAAAACACCCAAAAACAAGAAGAAGGTGGTGAAGAAGGACTTAGACAATGCCCCAAAGCCTCCATCTTGCCCCATACATATTACTGTATACTAAAACTTTATGGTTTTCACCCTGTGAGATCACACAATTCCATTCAAACTCCACACTCACAACCCCTCGTGCCATCACTCAATTTTGGGAGCCTGTTCCATGGCCTCAAGTCAAACGCAGTTCTTACTTGAGGATCAGTGCCTGGCAGCACAGAAAGCCTGAAATCCTCAGCCTCCAACTAAAATCCTGTGCAGCTGGGTGACCCAGGAGATGTGAGGTTTGCCAGGGCCCCTGCACACCTCAGAGGGGACAACAGTTCAGGAGCCCTTGGCCGTGGTGCACATCCCCACTGAGATGGTTCTGCTGGTAGCCCTTGTAATTTGGTATTGTTATTTTTGCAACTCATACCCACACAATCAAAAGTAGTTTCTTTTAATGCTGTAGAACATAATTATAGGCCTGACAGGCTCTGACAAGTTGGTTGAGACGTTTATTCTTGCAGCCAGCAGATGCTTAAATGATTTTGTATTGGAAAGTGCTGTCTGTGAAATGTTCTGTCTTAGTGGCTGTTACTAAACCCAGATTCATAATGAAGTCTAGCATCAAATATTTATGTGAAATTACTTTAATCCGTAAATAGTTTGAGCTCTGAAAGATAAAAACAGCTGAGAAAATTAGTCAAGGGGGGGTTTCAGAAGTTTGTGTTGCAAAACAGTGATGTGTTTCTTTTCTGGTCTCCTAAAGTTGTTACCCAGCTGGTGCTTTACAGAGAAAGAAGTCCACACTATCTACTGCTGCATGAAAGATGTTCATGTTCTGAGGTGTTAACAGCACTGCAACCCATCCCTCTTGGGTCACAATTATTAAAATCCTCTCACAAGACCCGTTTGCAAAAGCAGAAGGCTTTAGATGATATCCATGCACCAGTCATAAATAAAACACTTTGCCACCGAGTTGTCCCCAGTCAGATTGGTTCCCGTCAGGAGAAGCCAAAATTGTGTGCACTGACTTCCACCCCTCCCTCCTACCTCTGAGCTTCAGCTGGGTTTAAGCAAGCAAACCCTCATTTGCCATGAACCAGCTTCAGCACTTGCAAAGCCACAAGGAGGAGAGGGATGCCTCCAACTCTCTGAGCTCTTACTCAGAGGTTTTGACAGTGACTGATTTCCTTTTAATGAGTTGAGTCATTATTTGGAAGCTTCATCCGCAGCGGGGCTGAGTCTGAAAGCGACTGCAGCCTGATCCTATGGAATTGCACGTTCCCTAAATATTTCAATGGCAGCAGATCTGCCTGGGCCCACCTCTTCTAGCTTACACTCCCTGGTGGAGGGCACCACAGAGGCTCTGCTGTGCCCTGCCACGAGGGAGGCACCAATCTCAGCCACTGACTCTGCTTACAACCTTGTTCTTCATAAGGTTCCTAAAAGTAAATCCCTTCCTTGCCACTAATCTGACCTAGTTACTGTAAACTGATGGATCTAGGATGAAAGGGTCTGTCTTTCCTCTGGGGCTGCTGCAGTGGGACTCTCACATACTGCTTACTGGTTTTTTTGTACTCTCATCTGTGCCTGTGGAATTTGGATACCATCCACTTGAAGTGTTGGTATGGGCTGTGTAGCTGTTATATCTGAATATCTCAGAAATATTTAAAAGTTGACAGTCTTGGTCAGTTCCTTTCCAGTTTGGAGAAGGGAATTGTTTTAGTCACGGGGTTTTGTTGTTTGTTGTTATTTGGTGGGTTTTTTGTTTGTTTGTTTGGTTTTTTTTTTTTTTTTTTTTTGTGTTTGTATGTGGGTAAAAATTTGTCAAGGGAAAGCTCAACAGAAGCAAAGCACTGGGTCTTGTTCTGAAACTCATGAAACTATGAACAGCTACTGCTCTTGTAAGTGTGATCTTGACTTAGCTGCTCTGAAAGTTGTGACATCCTTAGCTGTGTCAGTGAAAATTGGGTGTTTTAGGAAGGCTTAGACAAGGGGAAAAAAAATAGTAGATCTACCTTGACCAAAAATAATCCCAGAAGAACTCATTTTTCCCAACAGGAACCTTCAGCTCTGTGTCAGGCAGAGGATTTCTGCAGGAAGCTGAGTACTGCAGGGAAGTCCCTCTGTGATTTGTGCCTCCAACTGCACAAATCCCTAAGATAACCATGGCAGCACCTACAGGTGCTGAGGTGATTTTCTCCTCTCTGAACATGCACAGGGTTGGGTTTTCTTGCTACAGAGGCTACTTGGATGATGCTTCAAGGAATGCAGATGGGGCTAAATAAACCCCAGTCAGAAAATCTGAGGACAAATGTCTCTGAGAAGAGAGAGAGAAAAAAAAGCTGCTTCTTACCACTGTTACTCAGTGGTGTGTAGGTTGTTGAGCTGTAGGTAGGTTCTGTGCCTCCACATGCTGTTTTCATAGAGGCTCTGAGAAAGCTGAGGGCTGGAGCTGTTTACATGATAAAAAGGAGCCTTGGAGCTGTGGGTTGGCTCACAGGCTGCCAGCACCACAGGCTTTGTGCTCTCACTGCCTCTCCTGGTGGAGGAAAGGTTGGATTCTTCAGGATTCCTCCCAGTGAGGACTCTGGAAGTGAAAGAGCAAATTCCCAGACTACTTCTGCTCAAGTAAAGCAAAATTATTGCTTTTGGGTCACTGCTTGTTCTCCCTGGCAAAGGTCATGGAGTAAATGTGAGATGTAGTGTTGTGATTTCTTTATTGAAGTCTTGGAAAGATTAAAGCCATCAGGTTCTCCTCTACCAATGAATGTGTTAGGGAGAAGCCCAAACCTTTCCTCCAGAACAGTAACTGTTGTGATTTTTGGGTCCTTTGTGTAGCACTTATTATTCATACAGATCTCATAAAGCTTTTGGTTCCAAACTCAGTCAATGGAAACAGTTCCAGGATAGTCCCTTGGATTATACAGGAGAAGAAGAAAGAGTCTTTCTTCTTCTTCTTCTTCTCAGGAATAATAATAAAAAAAAAAAAGTCAGAGACTTGAGAGCAGAATTGCAGAACATCACTTCCTGCAGATAGGAATCAAGTGTGTAACTTGATTTACTCTGGAGTCCACATACACTACAGAGAGGAGTTTCTTTTTATGCCTCATTGCTGTACTCACTGGGTATCTTGGAGTCCTTGTGTGTCCATAGGCACCTGTGAATTAGCTCATAGGGAGCAGCTTTTTGCAGGCACCTGCTTTTGGTGTCTGTGGAACCCACTGGCAGGAATGGGACAGCTCAAGCAGGAACTGTGCAATTACTGCCATGCCTGCTTGTGGAATGCACAGCTTGCATTCCCACTGCTGCTTGCACTGTGTGCATGCCCTTGATGTCACCCACTGCTCACTGATCTCCCTTGGGAAAGTTCACTTACCATGCAGCTCCTTATTTCTTTCCAGAAACTAAAATATAATGGTGTGGCCATATCACTGATTGTGTATGAAAATGATTGCAGGGTCTGCCAGCAGTCACCCTAAAGGCTTGCTCAGGGCTACTGAAATATTTCCATCCCTGATGGGAGCAGCAGCTGAACCTCCTAATGTGATAAGAGACATGAAGAATATAAGAGGGCTCCAGCAGGTATTTAAAGCTTTGGAAGGTTGTGATTTTATAGATCTGTAATCACATATTCAAAGTGCTTCATTACTCTAAATTAAAGGTGTGACAGGCAAAGCAACAGCAACTTTCCATAGGAGTCAGGAGGAGCCTCAGCTGGGCAAGTGGCTGTGTGGCTGAGAACAAGCAGGAAAACATTGTTTGTTCTTCCTTCTGGGAGAAAAAAAAAGGAAAGAATGGAGGGAGAGAGAGAGATGTCAGGGAGCAAGGGCAGGAAAAAAAGGAGAAGAATATCTATATCTTGCCGAAGCTCCTGTTAAGATTCCAGAGTGGAAAGCAACAGGGGAGGAAATGTAGAAGTTTTCAATTGTAACATCAAGCTCCCTGCACAGCCCAAGTATTACCTTTCACCTTTCACTAGCTTGCCACTTATCCAAAAACAGACACAAGGTTTAGCTCAAATTCCCCTGAAATACAGATGAAACCTTTTATTTCCTAGCAAAATAGTGCTTCATATGGAAAAGTAAGATGGTAGCATCCTAGATTTTTGAGTTTAATTTCATGAAAGAAAATGCAGAGACACTAAGTGCAGAAAACACTTCAACAAGGGTTTGCAGGGTTTGTCCTGGGAAGTTACACACTCATTAATTATTCTGGCAGCTCTGTAGCCTGGATGCATTTGCCTTCAGTAGATACAAGAATGCAGTGAACCCACAGCTGTGTGATTTACCATTCTATTTGCCTTGCAGCCACAGAAATACACCAGAGGTTGTGCTGGTTTAATCCCAGCCACCAGCTGAGTGCCACAGCAGCTGTTTGCTCACTTCCTCCCTCCCCAGCCACTGGGATGGGGAAGAGCATCCAAAAAAGGGTAAAATAGGAACAGTTTAATAATTGAAATAAAGTTCAATATAATAATAGGAAAGAGAGAGAGAGGAATAAACCCCAAGACAGGCAATGCACAATGCAATTTCTCACCACCTGCTGATGGATGCCCCCACAGAGACCAGCAGCTCCCCCCAGTTCATGTCTGGAAGATGAGGTGCTGTGGTCTGGAACATCCCTTTGGCCACTTCAGGTCAGCTCTGCTGGCCACGCTCCCTCCCAGCTTTTTTGTGCCTCTCCTCACTGGCAGAACTGAGGCTCTGAAAACCTCTTGACTCAGGGCAAGCACTGCTCAGCAACAATTAAAAACTCTGGGTGTTATCAATGCTCATCTCATCCTAAATCCAAACCACACAGCTGGGCCAGCTTCTAGGGAGAAAACTAACCACCCCAGCCAAGCCCAGGGCAGGAGTTAATGTGTCAGAACCCTGCTGGCTTTGTGGAACCCATTCAGGATTAAGTCCTCTCCTAGGGGACACAGCTCTGTTGTGGTGTAGGCTGGGAACTGCTCTAGTCCCAGGGTGAGAAGCTCACAGCAGGAGTAAATG
The DNA here is from genome assembly GCA_013400275.1 of Rhadina sibilatrix. Taxonomy (NCBI): domain Eukaryota; kingdom Metazoa; phylum Chordata; class Aves; order Passeriformes; family Phylloscopidae; genus Rhadina; species Rhadina sibilatrix. The sequence continues at coordinate 20,795 of VWYO01012967.1, read as the reverse complement.
CTGTTCCTGAGGGCTGGGGCCCCAAATGGCTCTTCTGGCACCCAGGAGTCGTTGAGGGCAGAGGCAGGATGCACTTCTGACAGGAAGAGCAAGGAAGTGATATCAGGAAATCAGCAGAAAGCCAAACAGCCCCTTAGGTTCTTTCAAGGGGAGTAGATGCAACCTTTGGATGTGCCAGCAGGAAAACAGGATGCAGAAGAAAGGACAGAGCCCTTCAATCCCACTGAGCTTTGGTAAGGCTGTGGATGAAGCTCTGGGGCAGTCCTGGGTGTAGGACAATGGTGAGGGAGGAGTGCAGAGGAAGAAGGATCAAAGCATGACTTGCAGCTTAGGAATGTTTAGTCTAGAGACAGGAAGTGCAGACTAGATGTTAGGAAAGAGGTTTGAACAATAAGGATGGTGTGGCTTTGAAATACATTGCCAAAGAAGGCTGTGGAGTCTTATTCATTGGAAGTTTTCCAGGAGAATAAGCAAACATCTGTTAAAAATGATGTAAGTATATTTGATTCTCCCTTGGAACATGGAGAAGGAGTAAATTATGGTTAAAGAGATGAAATAAACTGGTGGTTTTCAAACTCTGGGTCATGCTACTCTTGAATTCAAAGAACCCTAAAGTGTTAGCAGTGGTTCTATCTAACAGCATTTGACCTTGATGTTTCTGGCCCCTATTCACATAATTGTTGCATGAAGATATATGACCCAAGAGGGAGTTGTGCTTTTCAGAAGATGAAAATCACTGTAATAAATGGCTTCTGAAGGTTCCTCCTGGCCTTCTGACTCTGTGATCCCAGAGTGCTGCTGCTGGAGCAATGTGAAGCAAAGCAGGCAGAGCAGATCTGAAATTCAGATTTAGGTTAATCTCCATCACTCACTCTTAATGGGTCAACAAATACGATGGACTTTGCTGTCAAAAATTAAGCTAAATGGCCATTGGTGTTTTAAGCTGTAGCAATTTTTTATAGCTGCTCAAAAATGTTTCTGAAGAAAAACATATGAAAATATTCTCTTTTCCTCTTCGTGTAATTTACAAAAAGGGCAGAAATGCTAGCTCAGTCCTGTGGACAAAGCATAATTATGAAATGTTCTCCCCTGCAGACATTTTGCTAAAGAAGCATTTGTGTAAGGCAGAGCATGGCAAAACACAGGAAGTTTTGAAAGTGGACCATGAACAAATCTCCCTTTTTTAGTCTCAGTAATAGAGGAAGGCTGCTAATTCTGAAACTTGGACACAAATGAAAACATCTGTGGAAGTGCAAGAGCGAAGCATGAAGCAGTCAGTTTATTTAATGGGCACTGCCAGAGTGAGACCCACTGCCCATCCCTTGGGAAGAGATTTGCATCATTCACACTTGGGATTTGTGTAATCACAAATCATCCCCATCACTGCCTTCTGACACGTGCAGGACAGGTGAAACAGAAATTCCTGAGCAGAAAAGCAAAAAGCACAACAGCCCCCTCCACCCCCTAGTTAATGCTGCTAGTTAACTGTGTGTTGTGCTTCAGTGGGTGTCCAGGTGATGTGTTAATAACAATTCTGATTTAAGTTCTCATGGTAACTGGGGAGTGCTCAGGATTCTTGTTAAAGACCACAACGACACAGACTTTAGAGGGCTGATAATGATTGTGCTTATTTTGGGGAATCTCTTGCCTTTTATACTATTTTACAGAGAACAAATTGGTGAAACTAACTTCTTCAATCACATTGGTCAGACCAGAGGGACATCAAGGAGAAGCCCCTCCTAGGGAAAGAACGTAAACAAAAGTTACAATTTAAAAACACCCATATCTCTTGCTGACAAAAAAAAACTCTCTGGAAAGAGAGTTTCAGAAAACCAAAACATCTCAAGCACAAACCAAAGCTTCAGTTGCCTGTTCTTAGCACCAAACATCAGTGCCTAGCTGTGAAATTTTACCACGGCAAAAAGAATTGGTGTTGAGAAGCTACTCACTGTCATCTCATGGTTAAGCACGTGCAACTCACGTTTTACACCAGGTTGTACTCCTGGTGTTGGCAGAGATTGGGAGTTTAAGAGGATGCAGTGCCAAGTGCCTTCCTAAAAGCAAAGTGACATCTCTGCCCCCAACAATGCAGAAGTTGTTCTTTCCATTTGGTTCACAGAGATGTTTCTGAACACAGAGCTCACTATCTCCCAGGATCTCCCATCTAGCTACTAAAATCCAAAACCTTTAGTTTTACGCCCAAGATCAGATTTTTGAGGATTTTTTCAGCACTTTGAGGTGTTTGGATCCACCATTATTGTTTAGGCCTCTATATTTTATCTTCAAATGAGATTTAAAATCGTGTTTCACCTTTTTTTCCTCCATTTTTTCTTTCCTCTGTTTAAGAAATCTCTTGATTTTTTAAAAAACTCTTTCTTTTCCTAAGCCCATCCCATGTTTCCACAAAAGTGAGTGCAATCTGTGGCCTCTTATCTCAGATGCACTGGTTGAACATTGCCGTAGTCAGTAGAATGAATTCATGGGGTTTTTTAGATGTATTGACACATAAAATATCCCAGAGAAACCAGAGGAGATTCTGCATAGAGCAAGGGATGAAATTTTCCTCTCTAGAGGCAATAATACTCACTTAAAAAGCTGACATGGATTTGGTTTTTTCCTCCCTTTTATGCACACCTATCATAAGGTATTTTTGCTTAGCATCTGTGCAAGATATTTAAATAAACCCAGACCCTAGTAATTCCTATTTTATAACAGATCCTAGGCAGAGAAAGGAAGACATTTAGTCCTAGTTGCAGCAAAGTTTAAGGACAAGCTCTCTGTTTTATTGCAGGATGCTTTTTGTTGTGGTTTTTCTTAATATAGGTGGAGTTTCAGGAAGTTTTTGTCAGTGATGGCTGGGAAATGGAAGCAGCAAAGCATTGCTGTGCTGCCTGGCTGAGCTTGCTCTCTGTGTGTGTGTTCCTGTGTGCACATGGCTACAGGAAAATCCAGTAATTAATTGCAGCTGGGGCTTTGCCCAGGATAATTATGGGTCAAAGTTTCTAATTGAGGTGCTGGGGAAGGAGTTGGAGCAGGTGTGGAAGCTGCCCAGGGCTTGTCCCCAGTGGAAGGACTCGCTGAAGTGTGCCATGTACTGGTGATGGGATCAGGGATGCCCTCCATGCAAAATTCAGGGCTTTTTTCCTCTGAAGCAGGGAAGAGCTAATGATGTGAGATGGCAAAAAAAAAAAAAAAATTATCATTGCTTCAGTGCTGTAAAATTGTGGTCCCAGTGAAGACAGAAGATGTTTTAATTGGCTTGTAGGATGGGATGTAGGAAAGCCTTGATCATTGCACGTGGAAACTCTGGTGTGTGACTGAGCTGACTGTGTTTTATACAGGACTAAGTTACAGCTGTCCAAGCAGGAGCACCTGGGGCTGCATTTGACTCCTGTCAGGAGGAGGTTCATCATTTCACAGATACACCTTTGAATCTTTGATGCTAAGGGTCTGCTTGGTGTGATTCTGTCTGGCTTGGTTCTGTTGCAAAGAGGTTTTCTGGAAAATCTGCTCAACAGTCTGATGTTGTCATGACTTGCAGTTGCACTGTAATGCAGTAGTAAATACAGAGAAGACTGCATTCTAAAGTGATTTTTTTTAAAACAAAATGTTGCCTGGAAGATTAAAATGCACTCGAATTATCTGTTCTGAAGTGTGCTTAGCACTACTGCTCTGCTTGAGCTTTTCACACTCAATGTATGCTTCTGAGAGGATGAAGTGTGCAATAGGAAAAGCTGCCTTGGCATAAATCACAAAGAAATTATCATTACTGGCCTAAGAATTCTGTCTCTTGCCAAGATGGCCAGGAAGGTCATTTGGCAGCAGTGGTGCCTGTTACATGGATGAGGGTGTGGTGGGAACTGAAAGGAGAGTAAGAATTCAGTTTATTTGTTTATGGTAATGTAAACCCCCCCCAAATACACTTGTTTAGATAAAGCCTTTGTAACAGCTCAGGTCTCCTTGACACATGATCCAGGTGTAGATGATGACAGGAAGTAGTTTGAGTTTCCTCTTTCAAAACCAGCCCAAGACAGGACATTTTCTTCCATGTCAGAGAGTGGTGGTGCATCTTGCTGCTCCCAGCATTCACTTTTTCTGTGCATTCACCAAGTCAGGATCTCCTTGGCACCTCTGCCTCCACTTCTTTCATTTCATCTGAGCACTTCTCCCAACCAATGTCAAATCAATAAACTCGACAGCGCCTCGTAATTTCTACAAGTGTTCTTGTGGTTGTGATTTCAGAGTGTACTCAGAGAACAAAACCTGCAGGGAAAGGAAGGGAAGAGGAGACAAAAAAAGAAATATTTCAAGGTTATTTTTATTAACTTGCCACGGAGGCTTCAAAACCTGTGAGAGCAAGCTCTCACGTGTGAACAAACACCGTGCCAAAATATAAGCAAGCTGTAATTCCTGCATTTAATTCCAGGAGAATTAAATGAGAAAAATGTGAGTTAATTCAGAAGGGTCGTGGTTTCAACCTAAACTCTGTCTGAAGATGATGGAAAGCTGAGGTTTTAATAAGCTATGGATGCTCTTAATGACTGTGATGCTCTTACCTGGGGTAGAGCAGAGGTTTAAGAAGGAGCACCTCAGGTTTGTTACTTGCGACAAACAAGATAAATACCATAAGTTCTGCTCTGGTCAAAGGTTCCATGTCCATGTAGAATACATTGAACAGAAGCCATTTCAGTCTGTTGGTCAATCTTGGCCAATTTTTGGCAGCCCCACTGGGTTTTTACCCCTCTCTTACAAATCAATGTTGCCTAGACTTGACGGGAGTTAAGAAAGAAGTCAAGCACTGGGCAACTTGGGTTGCAGAATTGTTTTCTGGCATTGAATCACCTTAATCCTTGCTAATCTTATTTAATTTTTCAGAATTCTATGGTTTTTTTTCCCCCCACCTTTCCTTCAATATCTCTCTTGCAGCTTTGCTGGCTGTGCATGACCACATCCTTTCTGTTTCTCCCTGGCCCAGCCTCTTTTAAAGTGCTGCTCCAGGGACCCACAAAAATGGGCTGCCAGATAAAGCATTATCTCTAATTACAGCCCAAAAGTGCTCCTTGAAACAACGTAGAACGAGTATTTTTAAAAGAAGGTTGCTCAGTAGAAGCAGTTGTGAGCACAAGTGCAAGTACTTAGGGTAAGAAAAATGTTTCAAGTGTTTAGGGACCTGTTTTCTTCTCTACGTGTTGGGTTTTTGGTTTGAGGTCAGTCTTTTTATTATTTTTGTTATATTTGGGTTGTTTTGTTGTTTTAGTTCTTTATTTTCTTTGTTTGGTTTTTTTTTCCCCCCAAGTTGCATCCAGAACCTGATTAAAGCACTGCTGTCTGTTCAGCTCTGACAGTTTTTTAAATCTCTTTTTCAAGCCTAAAATTTTCGCTTTCCAAAGCTGGCTGCTTGATAGGATTTTTTTTTTGGAAGTTTTTATGCTCAATTTTTCTTTGAAGTAAGCAATTCCCTAACCTTCCCCACCATTCAGTTGAGCCAGTCAGATGCTGTTTGGCATTGATAATCCTGGTTTCTAGGTAACCTGTGTGGGGCCATTTTACAAGGCAAGAGCACTCAGCCAGTGTCAAGGATATTGCAGGTGCTGTGCAGGAAAATGTGCTGATGCAGGAGATGAAAAGTTTGAGCTTCAGGAGCTCCTGCTGGTCACACGCCCCAGTTCTGTGTTTGATCAGGATTCCTCCATCGTATCAACTCAAAGGCAGCAGGAGTTTCAATGCTGTGATATTTTATCATACTGGTAGGCTAATTTGTTTTGTTGGTTTAAATGAATATCACTGAAATTATATGAATGATATATGAAATTATTAATCATGCTGATGGACGAGCGAGCTGTCAGTCTCAGCATCAACACCAGGATGAAAGGCAGTGTGAATAACCTCTGTGCCTTTTGTGATGAGTTTTCCTGGAAATCTTTTAGGACTAAATACCAGATAAAATTGTTTAGGTTACTTTTATATCACAATGGTCACTTTAAAGAGTTAGCAACCACGTGCACAGAATTTTGCAGACAGATCATCTTTTTCAGTGTATCCTCATGAAATCAATTCAAGAATGGCTAACTTGCTAGGCACAAACCAAAAGCAAGGAAAGAATAAAGTAAGGAAAAAATCACTTTTAACGTGTTTGGGCGTTGGAATGTGTGAAAACCCTGTGAAAGCTGCTGAGGCTGGGGCAGTGTGGTAGGGTATGACCCCAGAGCAGGGATGCTTGGGCATTCCTTGTTGAACACAAGCAGGTTACTTGCAGGTGCACAAGCTGGAAGCACACGTGGGCCTTGCTGAGGTCTCTGCTGCTGATGTTTGGAAACAGCACCTCAGGCAGCTTCAGAGCTGGCTTCCCAACAAAACTGAGCACAAATTGAAGGAGCAGAAGGCAAAACACTTTGGTTCACGTTCTACTGACTGCAGGTATTCAGAGGAAATGTGTTTATTTCTGCCCACGTTCTGTGCCAGGGTCTACAGCTCCTATTTTCAGCAGGCACACACTATTATTAATCTGAGATTTTTGACTATCCAGTGAGTCAGAAGGTCTGACTGCCCAGAGATACATGAGTCAGACAGGCAGGAATAGCCTGTTCTTCTTCTTCAAGACACCAGGAGACACAGATTTTTTAAAAAAAGAGGTTTCATACTTACTTGAACAATACAAGTGGAAACATAACATAAAAATAGAAATCCTTTTACCCTTCACATTGGATTCTTTTTCCCAGGAAACTCTTGTCCCAAAACTGTTGCTTACTACACAATCTATTTGTATATGAAAATGGGTAGCTCGTCACCCTTTTTATTCTTTTCATATGCATTTCTAGGACAGACAATCCTCCCACTGTGACATAGCTATTCCCACAGTAAAAAATGTAGTATGTAAGAAGCTTAGAGAAGGGGGTGTGGGCCAGGGAGGGGAATTTCATAATAATTTGAGTTTATCTTCTGGAATGGCCTCTCTGTGAAGGGCAAAATGCCTTAAAATGGCAAAGACAAGGGGGGTATGTGGTCCTGGGCTTTCTTTCTGCAGCATATTTTGGGTTTTATTTTCATGTGCTGATGCCTTTCTGAGTCTCCTCATGACAGTGGCAAATCATTAGCAGCTCTAGAGCTGCACATGACACGTAAAAGGGTGTCAGAGTACTCTGTAAAAGGATGAATGTTACACATTGACGTTCAGCCTCTGCAGAATTTCCCCGTGGAAGGCAGAAGTGTCCAAGCAGCTATAAAATTTCATGGGTTCTGAGCTGGGGATCAAGTGAATGCGAGGTACAAATGCAGACTGGAATGCTCAGTAATGGAATAACAGTGCTTTGGCAGCTCAGCAGTTCAGGAATGAAACAAGGATATTTTTACTCAAAGGTCACTGGTGTAAAAGCTGAATTATGGGAGACTAAAGGCAGAAATTCAGAGGGACAGGCATTGGTGATCTCAGGCCTGATTAGAACAGATGGGTACACAAACAGTTGTGGCTGGCTGCCTTCTGGTCACCTGCAGCAGGCAGACATAGGATTGAAGAGTCACTTTGTCTCCTCTCAGGGTAAGAAAGCACGTGGATCTCAGGGAATCCAGAGGTTCATTTTCAGAATGAGTTGCTATGTGATGCAAATAAAACAAATTCTCCAACCTGGATATTTAGGGACCGGTCCAAAAGGCCTCCATGGGCTCCTAGGCTTAGTGAGCTCCTAGCAAGCTCAGAGTACCCCTCAGATTTGCTTCCAGACAAAGAAGTCCCATGGAGGGATTTTTAGGTATAATGGCCTGTAAATGAAACAGGAATAAAATATTTCCAGTCAGATTGTTTAAAATGAAAGCAGTTGCTCTTTCACTTAGCCTGTATTTCAGTGTCTGTAATATTTGTATCATTTGTTAAGTTCTCCTAGACCTTGAAGTGCTACATGGATTCTTTTGAGCCAAATATCTTCCACACGGCCAGGAGGTCAGGGTAGAATGGAAAGGACCTACAATAATCACCTAATCCAACTGTCTGATCACTTCAGGGCTGACCAAAAGTTGTCAGCCTCTTACTAGCAAGAAAACCTGTCTGAGCCACCTGTGTTCTTGGAGCTGTCTGTTCTTAATTTGTCTTCAAGGACTTCCTCTTCTCCTGCCCCGTGGCCACTGGGGTGTTCCTTCCAGCAGCATTTTTAGCCCTGCAGCTGACAATGCAGGCAGCTCCAAACTGAAAGGCTGCCTGAAAAAGGACATTATCTTGTAAACACCAGTGAGTGCAGCAGTTTTTCATTGCTGTGGGGGTGTTAGGATGTGTGACAAAGTTCACCTGGGTTTAGTGCTTCCCCACACAACGACAGGGAATGGGCATCCAGGCTCCACTGGGTGCCACTCATCTGCATTTCTGTTGCCTCCTCTCCCTCAGCACAAGTTCTAGAAAGCATTGGCCGTGTCCAGATGACTGATCAGAGCCAGCATTTCCACAGAGAGGTTGCTGAGAGTGCCAAGTGTAACAGAAAATGTGTTACTGATGGATGATGTCTGTATTCTCTCCCCAAAATGGAACTTCTGCTCAGTTGTCACACGCACGTTTTGGCACAGGCTTGTTTCATGAAAGGTGCCATTACAAATGGCAGTTGTTTGAGCCTTTGAGCAGGGGGATGTCAGTTTTGGATGAGTGATCAACCTCTGTGACATGCAGTGATTAATGAAAGGAAATCAAGTTTTGTGTAATTGGATGCTCGTTTCTTCAAGTCAGTGGTCAATCAATCCATCACCTTGCCACAAATGTCATCTGAATTCACTGCAATGGAATGGATAAAGGAAGTATTAAAAGTTCCCTGTAGCTTTTTACACTAAGGCCAGCCCTTGATTTGTTTAACATTTAATTATTTGGAGAATTTTGAAATTATTACATTCACATGACTTTCTGATTAATCTCCTTTTTACCTGTCATTCAGTCTCAAGCCAAAGCTACTTAAATCACAACAATTCCCATCTCAAAGCAAAACCAGTCATTGAAGCTGGGAAAATCACAAGAAATACCATTTGAAAGTTCTTTTGTGGAATCTGTTTGATTTAGATTAGTGCAGCTTCTCTCCCAAACTGCACCTGGTTGTAAATTCATAAAGAAAAACTCGATACTACTCTTTGAGTAAAGAAATGAGGCATCACTGTCCTGCACCACACCTGGGTGAGGGCAATAACGTGGGCCCCTTGTTTTCACAGGGGGAAAAACTCCTGCAGATCCACCTGCATAAAAGAAGAAAACCCAAAACCACAAAACAAACCAAAACCATGGAAGGAGGGATATATATGAGAGGTGAAAAAGAGAATGAGCGTGTTCAGATCAGACCTGGGAGGGAAGAAAAAAAAAGGGGGAAAAAATGAAAGCAGAGACTGCAACTCAAGAAATGGGAGGAGGACTTGTGGTTAGGGCTCACTTCCCCTCCCTTGGGACCCCCTTAGTTGGATCCTGTGGTCAGCTCTGTGCACTGCTGCTGCCTGCTCCTTCAGCCTGAATTCACTCCTGGACAAAACCCTTTTCCATCCCAAAGGAAGAAATTTGAATAGTGATAATAGCAGGAACCAATACATCTGCTGCAGAGAAGATGACCTAATAGATTATTTTCAAATATTAGACAAGTAGAGGATTCCTTGCTATTAAATATTATCTCTCCCATCTCTTCTCTTCTGTCCATCAAGCGTTCCTTTGTGACAAGCTGTAGCTCAGAGATAATGGTGAAGTTTTATTCAAATTGCATTACTAACCCTGTAACTCACACTGTGCATAATCTCAGCTAGCTGAAATGGTTCTGTGGGAGGGCTGGCTTTCAATTTAAGCCAACATTTTTAGCATTTCTTTTCCCCTCCATTGTGCAAAAATTAGCAGCAGGTTCTAACAGAATGATATCAACTGTGATAATAAAAATTATTGCTGAATTTTTTTTTTATACTTTTCCTCTTAAATATGCTGTGCTACTATTCTTTAGAGTTTGGTAACAAATCTAATTTGGCAAAAGCATCTTCTTGAACTTTCATTTTCCCTCAACTGATGCCAAGTTAGTCTGTAACTACAAAAGCGTCTCCTTTCCATAAGTTTTATCACGAAAAAATTAATTTCTTTTCCATGTCATTTCTTTCCCATGCTAAAAAAGATGAAAGATTTTAGAAAATACAGTTCTGACCATTAATACTACTTTCTTTACTGGAGCTGCAGTCTGCTACATGAGCAAAAGAAACTGTTGCTGAATTTCTCTGGCTGTCTGCTTGCCAAGAAGTTCCAGTCTCCAGCTGGAGTTACTCCAGGTTTTCAATAACATACATAGAATTAGAGAGAATTGCAAAATTTTCAGGGTGGAAAAAGATCCCCAGACTTTAAACCTGAAATACGAGGTTGTTATTTTTATCTACAGTGATGAGGATTAGGAGCACTCCCAACAAAGCCAGCAGGGTCAGCACGAGTGAAGAGTCAAGGCAAGGGAGATCAGAATCAGGTTGGGGTGGAAATCAACTTTTTTCCTGTCAGATTCCAAACCTGGCTCAGGCTTAATTTCTGAGTGGGCTGTGGGCCAGGATGATCTCTCTCCTGGCTTTGCTTAGGGGTTAAGGCAAGCAGTGGTTTGTACCTTGGTCCTGAATAGCTGCTGTCAGTCTGTTTGCCAAATTTGACCCAACAGGACAATTCCTGCTGTGAAGGGCAATGGGTTTCAACCAATTATGATCCAGTCTCTGGTCTGGAGGGAACGAGGTGGAAGGTGCAGGCAATAAGGAGGAATGAAAGAAGCACATTCCACGTTCATGTTCAACCCTCCCAGAGAGGGAGCAAATAGAACCAACAAATGCACAAGAAGTATGTGATGAAAGGAGCAGGATGAAAGCTTCCAGCCCTCAAAACTGGACTGACTCTTGTTACTGAGGGTGGCTCTGCCACTGCTGGTGTGAAAATCAGAGTGGAACAATCCTCTGTTGTCTTCCTTTTCTACTGTACAAAGACTAAATCACAGCATTGTTCAAAAAGTGAGATTTTTTTTTTTGTAAGCCTTCATAAATCTCAGCATGAAACAATGTCTAGAGCATTAAAATAATTGTATAGCAAAACCACTTAGGGTAATTTGATAAGGTGCTCTGATTCCAGAAGAGTAAAAGTCTTCTGCTGTGATTCTGAGCTGCTCTTGAATACAAATCTCAGAAAAAAAAAAAAAAAAAAAAGAGTCTGGGGAAGAATGCACGTGGGATGTATCTACCATGCTTTATTTTAGAGTCTGCTTGCACACGTTGTTCATAAATCCTGGTGTAGCCCCATGGTCTGCATTTATAGAAGGATTGGTACCATGTGGAGGAGATAGAAAATGTGTGTGAAATACAGATCCCATATGATATTTCATAGCAAAAAGTGTAAAGCTTTTCCAGGTAGAGCAGGAGCAGCACTACCAGAGGGTCTCTCATATTGATAAATGTTTCTACTCCAGTCAGCAGCTGGGTACCACTTTCACTGAAGTTATTCATTTGGCTGTTTTTAGACTCCTCAGAAGGCAAAAATTGGTAGGAACTCGAAGATTCCACTTGGTTTTCCCTTCTTTTCTTTGTCTTTACTAATGAGAATAATTGTATAAAAATGGCTAATTTTAATTCATCTCTTTTGGCTTATCTTCAATATCTAAAATTTGTGAGGTATTCACTGTAGGCTTTTGAAATTAATTTGTTGTCCCAAAAGTTTCTGATTGTAGTGAAGATAAGCACGACTGAAAAAGCTCCTAAAGAGGCAAAAGCTAATTTATTTTTTTTTTTCAACAAATAAGCCACATACAGATCTCTTAAAGCCAACGCTGTTAGTTGTCTAAAAATTTGATTTAAAGACGTAAATTTAAAATTGTATTACAGCCAGGAAATCCTAGTTGCCAGTTATATAATTAATCCACTAGATCATGCTGCCACTTAGCTCTGCTATTAAGAGATGTGTGTCTGTGTAGCCTCTCTGAAATGGGGCCTCCTGATGAGATAATGTATCAGGGAACAATGATGGGTTGTTATGTAATGAAACCAAACTCCTCATCATCTACGGCTGTGCTGGTTAAACAGGGGGGGAAAAAAAAATAAATGTAGTTTAGCCTATTCTTTTGAGAGGTATTATTCTGTGTGCTTGGGCCCTCCTTTAAAAAAAAAAAAATCCATAAAAAAGCTTTCCAGCATCCCTTTTCCAAGGTCCAAAGCCTGCATCTTGGGAGAGCCTGGATGTGGGGAAGAATAGGCAGGACAGAAGATAGGAAAGGTTGGGCTGTAGGGGAAAGCAAGCAGAGTCTGACAGCAGACAGGTACCTGAGGATGCAGATCTGTGCCTGATGGGATTTTCTGAAGTGCATGAGCAGCTTAGGGCGGGGGAGATGGATGCCTGACTTGGTTAGTTGTGTCTGAAAAGCTCACTTGGCTCCATTAGCCCTTTCAGTCCTCTCCAGAGCTCTGAAAATTTGGCCAAGGGAAGGGAGAAAATCTGTTTTCTCTCTTCTAGAAACCTGGCAAGTCCTGCGTGCCCTGGGTGTTGGGGGAGTTCCAGTGATTTCCAACGGGCAGGTTTTGTTCTGGGCAACGTGTTCCAGACAGTGCAGGCCCTTGGGGCAGCCAAGAACTCCCCTTCCTTTCCTGGGGGTTTTGTAGGATCTGCTCACCGTGCTGAGCTGACTGCTGAGGCACCTGTGCTGCCAGGTGAGCTCCTCTGGCAGCACAGGGAAAGCAGGGCTGCTCTTTGCTCAGGGATGCTCAGCAAGTGGGGTGCACAGGGGTTTGCTTGCACCTGGTCTGCACCTCAGCAATTCAATTCTAAAACCTGCACCTGCCCAAGCTGCTCCTGCCTTGGCTCCCACTCACTCCAGGCAGCAAAGGCACTCGTGGTCTTTCTTTGCCTTCTGCAGTGCTGAGGTTGTTACCTGCTGAAAAAAAAATTAGTTCTTTTTCTGTTTGTTTTTTTAAATATATTACAGAATGAATTCTATTCTGTATATGAAATTTTATTTTAATTTTTAATTGATGTAATTATATTTATTTCATACAGTTGTATTTATAGTTATACAATAAATACAGTTGTAATTATATAAATATTTATATAAANTATGCCAGGGTCTACAACCCCCCTGTACATTTCTCAGACCCCCCTGTACAGGTTTCAAACCCCCCTGTACAGGTCTCTGCTCATCCAGGGTTTCCAAAGGAATGCCCTGGGCTCCCACATGTGGCAGCTGCAGCAGGGATCAGGCAAGGCTTCAACCCCCCTTGCTGTTCCATTGTGCTGTGTTTCTCTCATGCCCAGGATGTGCTCCTCAATAAAATGTCACTGATCAAAGGAGACACAGGCAAAGACATGGAAACTAATCCATAGCTGACCCTGCTTCAGCTGATTGCATTCCTAGTGAATCTAGAAACTATTTAGCAGCAAGTCTTTTTAAAACACTTGGTGGTGGGGTGGAGGTTATTGAGGCAGTAACTCCAAAAAAATTAAATGGAAAAAAAAACCAAAAACCCAAACAACCAAACCTCACCACCAAACAGAGAGCAAGGCATTGGATTCGTTAGGGCTGAATGTAATTATAAAAATCCTGATCAATTCTAGCCCTGAGATGGTAATCGTGTTACCATAGATGCAGAGGCCTGAAGCAAGAAGGTAACAAGAGGAACATATCTGTTCTTTTACCCCCTTTTTAAATCAAAACATGTGGCTTAAATAGGTCCTTGGTTGTTTATAATTAAATTTCCCCTGAACAATACATGAGTTGGCCATTTCTCAACTGTCTGAGGCATCTGTTTTCACATACTTCAAACACAATAAAGATTCTTGTTGTGTGTTGGGTTTGGAGTTTTTAGCTTGTGTATTTTTTTTTTTTTTTTTTTTGACTTCCTGTACAGCAAGAGTAGGAATGGATGCAAATTTATAATTGGATATGCCTTTTGGGTACAGACAGCTGGAACAAAAGCTGCATGAGCATAATTTTGTCCTTAGTTACTCTTAGATAATCTTGCAGAGTTTAAATTCTACAGGTGTAGAGAGGAGAGACAAAACTCTCTCTTAATTGCTCTGTGTGGAGCAGCTGTGTCCTCTAAGGAACCAACACCTCATTAACAACCCTTAATAACCTGGGCTCAGGGTTTTCTTTCAGTCTGGTGTCAAAATACTGGATGTGCCTGGTTTTTAATACCTCTTCTGGAAGCTGAATTTTTGGAACACTTTAATGAATTTGAGAGTGGCTTTGGTAACACGAGAAACACCCACAAAGCTGGGCCAGTGAACCATCAACTATCCAAGGAGCTAAAAGCTCTGAAACTTTGGTTGCACATGAACTCACGCTGGCTTGGTGTCACAGGCTCTCTGATTTTTTATTTTTTTTTTCCCTGCTGTTTTTCATCAACTTCTGGTGCTTGGAAATGAAGGCTGCTCATTCTTTTCTGAGTAAAGGCATTTAATCTTCATTTTGCTGGTGAAACAGAGCTACGTTTGTAGTCCATTTTAAAATAATTTGGAGCTTCTGATGTTAAATTTGTGGAGGAAAACCCCTTTCATTTCAAGCATTTCAGCAGTGTCGCAGCCTGCTTTTGTTTTTTGTTTTTTGGTTTTTTTTTTTCCTTTTTTCTCCTGTGTTGTAATATTTTTATTTATCACATGACTGAAAAAAATGCAAGTTCTGAATGAAGGAGATCTTGTCACCATTTGAGAGAAAATGTCCAGTGGCAGCAGAATGTTACCACAGAGGTTTGGGTTTTCTTGTTTGGTTTTTTATTAAGTATCAGGAAAGGCACAACCATAGTAGGGTACCAGCCAATCATTCATTACCTTTAAGTTTTAAAGTACTTGTTTTCGTGGATTTTTTTCCCCTGTTTTTCTTTTTTCTTTTTTTTTTTTTTTTTTAATTTGTGACATTATTTGATCTCTTGCTTCAAAAAGTAAATTTTAGACTCTCAAGGGAGAGTTTTTCTGCTTTGTTCCACGATAGTGGCAAACTGCAAGGACTTGGGATGTACCTGCAACTCTTCAACTCTCCACAGCCAGACTTAGCAGTAGATTACATTATCTGTGTTCCACGTGGGTTTTTCTTCAGAATTCTGACTTTTCCATATAAAATTCTGTCTATTTTAGATAAAGAATCATTTCAAGTCTCAACTTTTTTTTTTGGATTTTGGTTGGTTTGTTTGTTTTAAAGCAGTACAACTCAAGGACAGATTATTTTCAGGTAAACTTTGCAGGTATTTAGAAGAAATCAACGAAGAGTGCAAAGAGGATAGTAAAATAGATGAGCAAGTATATTTAATGCTGGGCTAGTGGGTGCAAGGAATTAAATATTGTTTTTAGATAAACTCTTTGTGGCCCTGCCTACAGTGAGTTCCTCTTTCCCTGTGAGTTCATGAAGCACAATAACGGAATCATTTCTCGTTCTTGGCAGAACTGGAACAAAGAAACAAATCATGGAAAGATTTTCTATCAGAAACTTTCTTAGGGGGAAGTGATTGGGCCTGGTATGACCTCTCTTATCTCTTCTTTGCTTCAGTTCCCCATTGCTTTTATCCCCCTGTTCATAGACATCATTGCTCCAGCTCTGGTTTGAAATTCCTCTTCATAATATAGAATTCCCCAAGGAACATAAACATCAATATCTCTGTCTGAGAGACTGATCTATCAGGCTTGGAGACTTTTTTTCCCCCCTCCCCTATCACTGAAGTATCTTTCTGAACCAAGAGCTCTATCTGCTGATCTCTTGCATGATCTTTGAGTTCACTTTGCAGATCTGTGAGCACGGGCACAGCTTTGATAAGCCATGGAAAAATGTGTTGTGTGTTTCTGTTTTGCTTGCATGGTGCTTTGGATAAAGTCCAGCGAGTGAAGTTTAGTATGTGAGTGGTGCAATGAGTGTGGTTAATATTCACTTTTGTGTCTTCCTCTACTGAGCTGCAGAATTATTCTTTTTCTGGCCATTTCTGGTTTTCCTCATAATCAGATATTGCAGTGCATTGCACACAGTGGTGGTTCTTCCCCTTGATTCACTGCCATAAGACATTATTTCACTAATGATTGATGGTGACCATTTTCCCTGCCTTTTCCCCAAATCAGTGAAACCTCTGCTAGCACACAGAAATCTATGAAATTATTCTTTGTTTTGCTGGATTTAAAAAAAAAAAAAAGGTACCTGAGAGTTTTGAGATAACAGATTAGGATATGATTAAGGTAGTGTTTGTAGCTGAAAGGATTAGAAGAATTCCAAGCAGCCCCTCCATGAAAGCTCTTTGGGGATACATGAGCCAGTTTAGATAAAACAGCAGCTAACTGCAGTCCTCCCACAAACCTCAAATGGAGCTCTCGTCGTAATTCAGAGATGTTTGGCCACTTTTTTCCCTTCCTTTTTTCATATTGTTTTTCCCATCTCTGCACTTTGTGCAGAAGCATCAAGAAACCACAACAAAGACTCCTGGGCAGACTCCAGGGCTTGTGATGAGTATCACACCCTGTAAATGCTCATCTGAACCCCCAAGGGATGGGGGCTTTGCCTGTGACCAATTTCTGCCTGGCTCTGGAGGGAGCAGCTCAGGATGACAATTTTCCCCTGGTAATGCACCTAAAGATGCTATTTTCTCACCAAAGAGGCTTTTAAGAAAGTTTTCTTCCCTCTTTCAGGACATCACTTTGCAAAGCATTCCTTTGATTTTTATTTTTTTCCTACAACAACATGAAGGGGAGGGGGGAATTAAAAAAAAACCCTCCAACCACTGTAATTTCTTCCCTTTTTGGCTGCTGCTGCTTATCTGCTTGCTTCAAGTGCTGCTGGGGATTGCTAATGCAGGACACAGGGCCTGCCAGTTGCCCTTTTGCTGTTGATACAGCTCTTAACGTGCATTTAGAGTAAACAGGTAAAATGTCAGGGTAGCTGGAGAGAAAAGAGCAGCCAAGTCAGTTAATTTGATGAAGCACTGCAAGTGCAGTTCTGCCCTTAGCCATGCCTGACCGAGCTCTGGGGTGGGATTTTGAGTTCTCCCCCCTCCCTTCGTGTCGTGGTAGAAAAATCAAAGGAGTGGCTTGCAAACTGATGGTCCTGAAAGAGGGAAGAAAGCTTTCCTTTGGTGAAAAAACAGCATCTTCAGGCGTTGTACATTGCACAGGTACTGCAGATTGTGCTGTAGTTACAGGCTTCTGCCATTGGCACTCTGCTCAAAGTCCCCAGGGAGAAAACTTCCCAGTAATAACTTGGGGAATTACCTCTTCCCAAGGAGTTTAGTGTGGTTTTGACAGGAGGAGTTTTTGTGGTACTTTGAAGATCAGTACAGAAATGCAGAAACTTGCAAGTAGAATAAACATTTAACTGTAGAATAAACATTTAACTGTAGAATAAACGTAGAATAAAATGTTTTACTGATCAAATACTGGCTGAAAAGTCTTGAGATTTGCTTTAGATGAGAACAAAAGTGCAGGTAATTTCTTTTTGGTTGTGGAAGCGTACGCCTGTGCTGAAATGACAACTCTTGAAAATGGAATTCTTGTGTCTTCCAAGTGAGTACTCTTTTCACCCAGCTCACAAACAATTAGCATTGCATTTAGTCAGGAGAGGGGGGGAAAGGAGCTGTGAATTCTTTATTCTGTTATTAATCTCGTTTGTCATTTCTCTTGCATCTGGGAAGCTTCTGGAATATTCAGAGTAGATAAAGAACTCTTTCCCCACGTAGCCACAGCAATTCGGGATGCAGAACATTTCTGAGAGTGTATGTTTGACTTTACAGCACCATAAAGAAGAACAGGTAGCTATTTTCAGGGACAGGCATTGCTTCACCCATCCCCATCCGTGATTTCGTTCTGAATCTCAAGAAATAAAACCTACAGTGCAATGTAAGGCTTGGTCTCTGCAGGTTGATTAGTGAAGCACAGATCTGCCCTCCCAGCCAATGCTTCAGTCTGTGCTGCAGTCTGACACGTGCTCCAGTCTCTTATCAATGGTCTGGTTTAAGACAAACTTCACTGGTGTCCTGGGCAGGTGAAAGGAAAGCCACCCAGGATGACAATTTAACTTTTCACGCAGAACTGAGCCTGGAGCTACACAGACCAGAGGATAAACCACTCCAAGCTGTCCCTGGAGTAGCAGAGTACAAATCCAGGTTGAGATGAGACTGCCCTGAAGTGTACTGAGGCACTGTGGTTAAATCATGTGTTTGGAGCTCTTGTCTCTGCAATGTGGAACCTCTCTGAGGAATCTGTTCTAGCACCAAATGCCCATTCCATGATTTTACTTGCAGTGAAGTGTTTAGAAAAGCTTTTCTAAACAAATTGTGCAGCAAACGTGGGGCAGAACAGAATATGGGCAGGAGCTGGAAGCACCTTCTCACTTTGCTGTTTCTGCTGGTCTTCTTTATAAATCATCTCTGTAACATGTTGGGATTTTTCCTCTTTTGTTCTTGCTTCTCCTCGACTAGCTGGCTGGTTTGGCATCTTGTGCTTGTGGGTATTTTTAGCATCTCTTGAAAAACTCAGAGATGGATTCCTGCTGCTGATCAGCCAATGCTGTGTTCTCCAGCAGTTGCCATCAAAATATCTCTGACCTGCTTCCTTGGCACTCTTTACTCACCTATTTTTTTTTTAATTCAATATCTGTAATATTTCCTAGCAAATCTTCCCTCTTTTGAGGGAAGGAGACATGGATTCTAGCTACTACTCTGTGTGTCTTTTGCTGAGGCTCTTGGCTTGCTGAGTGAATACCTGTCAAAAACTTCAGGGGTGTATTTCCATTTCCATGGTGATTGCAACATGTTTACTGTAGTATCTGCTTTGTATTTTTATTTTTTTTTTTTTCTGGTGTAAGCGATCCCTTTTTGTCTTTGCTTGGCTTTCTGTGATTCTGCAGGAAAGTGCCTCACAGGAGTTGTGTCAAAATAACATTTCTTTGTATTTAATGCAATAGGGTTTTGGTTTTCTTTACATTGAAGAATAACTAAAAATGAGAGAGGAATTGTCTTGTGAACAAAGACTGTAGAGTTGGTTTTCATTTTTTTTTTTTTTTTCAGATCTACCCAGTACAGCTCCTGATGCAGTAGCTGCCTTATATAGAAACACGACTTTGCTCACTCTAAACTCAAAGAAAATATTCTCAGTTATTACCAGCTGTTTATTAGCAGTGGCAGGTCTCATATCAAAGCTTGCAGCATCAGCATCTTTCTTCTGGCCCCTCTCAGGACGTGCTGGGAGCCCAGAGTGGCTGGGCAGCACTGGCTGCTGTGTCCCAGAGACGCTTCTTGCTGAAGCTTTTGCTGAGATAAACCCGAGTTTGAAATGCAGGCAAACAGGCACAAGGCAAACCTGTAAGTGAGGCAAGATGGGATTCACTTCTCCTTACCTGGAGTACCTGCCCAGCTGCCAGCCCACAGCACAGTCATTATTTTACAACCAGGTCAAACGAGGACACGCTCCCTTCCACGATTTCAGTGGGAGAGCTCTGCCACCCACACCGCTGAAGCCAGCATGTTCCTCGTTCCTTTTTAACTCCTCTCGCTTTCCAGGGCCAGATTTCCGACCCCCCAAAAATACACCAGCTGGATTCCAGGCAGATTTCTGAATTAGCAGGCTTTTCTGGGAGGCCCTTGAGCAGCCATGGGGACGTGGCTGCCTTTGGGGACAGCGCTGCGAGCAAGGCGTGTGGCACTGGCAGCTGTTCCCCAGGTGTTGCTCAGCCTTTTCAGCCTCACCCTGGGGAGGGGGGAGTATTTTAGATTTATTACCTCCCCTGTGCCTGTCTGCTTCCAATCCTTCCTGCTCAGGGGCTAAGCCATGTTATGTTCCTAGCCTGAAGCAGCAGCAGCAGCAGCTGATGGTTTGCCTCCATCAGAGGATGGAGCAGCATCTTGGAAAAAGTCATGGGTTGTCAGGAGCAGCCTCGTGTGCAGAAAGCTCTGGATGTCAAGCTGCACAGTCAGGAGCATGTTTGTGATGCTTGTGCCCAAAACAGGAACAAAACCCCAAATTTGAAATGCCTGCTGGTGAAATCTGAGAGGTTTTATTCCGCTGGTATGACAGGATCCAGTGAAGAGAGGGGAAAATCGTGGCTCACTGGAGTGGGGAAGCAGAGACACAGGGAGAGTCCAGGGCTGATTGAGAGTTCCCCCTCTCACTGATCAGGGTGGCTGCTG
Source organism: Rhadina sibilatrix (assembly GCA_013400275.1). Classification (NCBI taxonomy): domain Eukaryota; kingdom Metazoa; phylum Chordata; class Aves; order Passeriformes; family Phylloscopidae; genus Rhadina; species Rhadina sibilatrix. Next base: position 707 of record VWYO01012967.1, on the reverse strand, counting down.
TTTTTCCAGCACAGTTTTATTGTGTTTATCTCAAATCCATTGCTGAAGCCTTATTTATTCTCCTCCAGGAGCTTATTGCTTGTCCATTTCAAACTTCCAGTGACGTCAGAGACTTGGACATGCAAGGACATCCCAGCCTGGAAGGGAGGCAGGCTTAGAGCTGCTCAATCCTTTCCTGTATATATTTAAAGATGGGATATATAAATATATAAATATATAAATGTCACTTCATATATATATGTATATAGTGGCATGTATGTATTTATAGAAAAATATATAGTATTGGGAAAATATGTGATTAATATGTATATTAATATATATTGAGGTATATGGGATTTGTGTGAATATATTTATAAATAGATGGGCACTCTAATATATATAAAATAGTATCTTGCCATTATAGGTTTATATATTTATATATAATTTCTATATATTTATATATGTGTGGTAAAATGGGATTTATATATTTTATATCTTTATATATTTATAGAAATATATATTTATATAAAAATTCATATCTCTTTCTATATAAGTAAAAATGGGAATTATATATTTTATACATTTATGTATTTATAGAAATATACATTTTTATATATTTCTATATATGTATAAATGGGATTTATATATTTTTATATATTTATATAAATGTATCTTTTTATATGTTTCTATATATGTAAAAATGGGATTTATATATTTATATGTATTTA
>VWYO01012963.1:135732-170829 GCA_013400275.1 Rhadina sibilatrix | reverse complement strand
AAAAAAACTGAGGCAAAGCTTGTTTGCTTGTTCGAAAGCCATCCTCCAAACCAATATCATTATATCAAATATATCTTCCAGTTATATTTTGATAACATCTGTGAATTAACTTAGAGCTTGCTTTAATTGATAATTATTATTTTTTAAAAGTGACATTTATATTGCTGTTGTGTGTATTTATCTCAAGATAAAAAGTAGGTCACGATAAAGAGAAAAAATCTAAACCTCAGTTATCCACAAAAATGTGCATGGAATGGGACTTAAAGAAAAACAACCCCATTCAGAATGCATCTTGTTGTTGTGTCCATTAAATCCTGTGTTTCAAATGAGAAATTTTAGACTGTATGGCAGTAAGCTGTTTAACTCCCAGGAGACACAAACCTCTGGCTGTTTCAGTAGTTGAGACTGCTAGAAATGCAAAGATTTTTGTCCTTGCTAAGGATGAGCAGAAGTGTCTTAAGTGGTTCCCCCTAACTAAGAAACTAATTTTGCAGTTAAAGGAGCATGCAGAATCTTTTTATATTCTTTGGATCAGAAACTCACTGCGGAGAGGAATGTAATAAGAAACATCCTTTATTCAGACTGAAGAGTGGCCAAAGGCTTTACTACTGAGATTCTTGACTGTAGATGAAAGTACTGGTGAAACTTGTGGATGCAGTTCTGGCAGACAGGTATTGACCTGTCTGGAGTGAAGGACAAGATGGTCTTTACCTGGAGGAAGAAAGTGAACAGCCATAGAGACCAGCTGCTTTGAGGTACTAGTCCAAGCAGGATGGGGAGTTGCTGCTGAGCCAAGATAATTTAGTTTCCCAGTTAGGATACAGTAGCAGTGGGACAAGACCTACCTGAGGGTTGTTTTAATCACCTGTTTTTGCCAAATAGAACTAACTTGCCTCAAGCACAACAGGATAGCAGCCTAATCATATCAAGGCTATAAATAGACTGGTACTAAGGAGCCTATTCTAAATTTTGAGTGAGAGATGCAGTCTAATACAGTATGCTAGTGATTCAACAAAACAGTATAAAGATGGTAATGCCACAGTTTTTGTTCACTAAGATGTCTTCTAGTTAAAAATTTAAAAAAGGAAATACAAACAATAAAGAACTTTAAAGTTACGCTATCTTATTATAATCTTAGTTTTTCAGATAATGTGTTCTCAAAGATACTCACAAAAGTAAAATGGCTTTACAAATCTCTCTCTCCTTTTTTCTCTGTATACATGTACTTCACGATGAAATGTGTCTGCTGTGTTGCATCAAACCAAACAGCTCTCTCTGTGCATGTCTCTTTAGTGACCAAGGTCTACTTGTCCATGGAAATCCTGCCTGAAACACAAGTGACAGATGCCTCTAGAATTTGAAGGCTTTTTCTTGCAGCTGATCATCTTTGTTAACACAGCGATCCTCTCCTGTAGTGTAATAGAAACCCTCACTCATATAGTGCTGCCCTGTGCCTAAATGAGTGCCTGCCCAGCTGTGTTTGGCAGAAATGAAGAGGCATCTGCACCATCACAGAAAGGCTGGAGAAAAAATCATCAGGAGTGGATTATCCACTATCCTCTACACAGCAAAAAGCGTTATTTTTGCTTCTAACAAAACATCGACTGTGTATTGCCATAACTGTGCCTGCTGTGTTCACTTACTAGGAGAGTATATCACAATCTGTAAAGCAGAGCAGCAGAGCCATGATAATCCATTGTGATTGTTGTTGATATAAAAGTTATTTAATTTTTATTTAATCCCTTCCCTTGTGCTCACCTTCATCTTTTTCAGTGAACCTAACCACAGCAATGCTTAAAATCCCCGATTTGTTTGGAGATTTTTTTATTTTGCACTCTAATCAGTTGATTGGGTTGAACACTAGATTGTTTTTCTAAAGGGGATTAATTTAGCTGAACCCCTCCAGCTCTACCTAAAATACCACCCCTGGTGCAAGCTGGTGAAAAAACTGCATCACAGAAATTTTCCCATGGAAATATGCTGTTCAGTTTCTATCTGCACAGAGGAGCACACAGATAGAGCAGATTGAAAGGGTTACCCTGCCAGCAAAAACAGAGCAGACCTATGGTTTGTGCAACTATAAGCCAGTTAGCGATTAAAGGTGAACTGGAATGTATAAGACTATTACATGATTTTATCAAATAAATCTGACTAACAAAATAGTTTTCAGATCCTTCTGTTGCTGAATAAACAGGGAGACTGAAGGAGTGTTTCAGGGAATATAATCAGAGCATCTAGTTTTATTAAAAAGCAGACAAATTTTCTAAAATAGAAAAGGTTGAATGTAAGTAAGCAGTGCACTTATCTAATTTGCAATTCTGAACATTTGTGTTGTACACCTTAACGGAATGAACAGCACATTATATGATGTTCTCTAGCACAGAAAGAGGAAAAAGACAGGACTAATGTTATGTAAAACTGGAGGAAAAGTCAGCTAAATAGCACTAAACATAAATTTTCTTTAAGGATATTTTTAAATGTGTTCTTTCTCTACTTAAATAAAAGCTAGAAAATAGTTTTGAAAGTAACTGAAATTTTAGTCATGAAGAGCTTCAGAAAATGATTTATCTGATTTAGAAATGCCCTCACATAAAGAGATTTTTCTTTCATGCGGGAGAATTATCTTGACCTAATAAGAGTATTTAAAGATTGTTTATAAATCTTGGCTTCTGACTGATATGCTAAGCACAAGCTCTTATGTGCCAAGCTACTCGAGCCACGGATTTTAAATTTATTTGACATACAACTCTCTTACCACCAGAACATAAAAGAGAAACAACCAGAGCACAAGTGCCATTCCGTCCATTAGCTTTTTGTAGAGCAAAACAGACGATTGGTTTGCTATTTGTTTCCACGTGTGAAAAGTTAAAAACTGCAATAGGACCTAGGGAGGCCAGGAAAGACATTTGGGAGCCTGTTGTTTAAGGCAGCACTGATAATGCAGCATACTTATAAATTTTCTTTGATGTTTTGTAGGAGTGATGTTGTGATTCCTGCATATGCTTTAAGTAGTTGATTCTGTGTGCTGCCCAGTCACCAAACCCTGGTTCATATTTAACTACACAGATTCATGGTGATAATCTTGCCTCTGTCAGGACTGACAGTTACAGTTACCAAGATCTAGATTTATTGCCTTGGGCAATATCTGTTGTTCAAAATTAGAAGTTATTAACATCACACCGTAAGCACCGGTCTGCTTCAGGGGAGTTAAATTCTCCTCTACACAAATATACACAAGGATTAAGTTATGTTTGTAGGTAGGTACCCAGGTTTCCAGAGTAAAACCCCATCACTGCCATGTACAGTGCTCTTTTTGCTGGTTTGGCTGCCCTGTCATTTCACACTGCCAACATTGGTTTGCTGTTCTGTGGGCTGCCAACCCAGGCCCACACAGCTGTACTGGTGTGTGTGTGTGTGTGCTTGTTTTCCATGGAGTATGTTGGAAGCTGCTGATAGCTGAGGCAGCATCCCTGGCAGACAAAATTTATTCTATATAGCCTTTCACACATGATAGAATCACAGCAAATTTACATACCTCTGGCCTAATGGTTTCAATATGAAATGTGAAAGAGCTTGAAATGAAAGTTGAGAATCCTGAAATTAAGCTCAGAGACAAAAAAAATCCCCTGTGTGTTAGGGAGAATATAGCATTGGCTTTCTGCTGAAGTTGTAGTCTGCCATCGTCTGTGGCACTCATTAGCAAAAGCTTTGCTTTGTGGCCTATTAGGTATTCAGTGGAACCTGCTAAGCCACCAGGAAATGATGCAAGGGGTGACCAGGGACCACTGAGTAGAGGCGGTGTTCAGCCAGCTGTGAGCTGCCCACGTTGCCAGCTCAGAGGCTGACTGAAAGTTAGAAAAGAGAACAAATATAGTGTGAGATAAGTGAAAAGAGGAGGTAGATAGTTTAACAAGTAAAACTAATAAGGGGAAAGCAAGACAGATGCTGAAAATGTTCTAGGCAAAGATGAGGCATAATCTGTTATAGGGAAGGGAATGAATGAAAACCAGGATGAGGGAAAAAAAACTAGCAAAAAGTGCATCAAAAAGAAGTCTAATTTCATAAGGTCACTTTGTTATAGAGTGTATCCCATTCCACTTACTTTAAGCTGCAGAAGCATGATCAATGGAAAACCATCAAACAAAAATTATTTCAATTCAAACAAGTTTTTTCAAACATGTAAACCAAGCTGGTGTTGGTTCAGATTAAGATTTTGTATCAAATTTTTACAGGTTTGTTCTGAAAAAGCTTGACATACTCCAAATAAGCATTCTTATTTGTTTCCCTGTGTGTCTTATATTTACATTTTAATTAATTAGTGTAAATAATTGCCCATGTCAATAAGTTATCATGCTATCTAGGGAAAGCACTTGTTTCCCTCCTTCAAATGATGCATTTGTCACCTGCTAAAACTGATTAGTATGTTTTAAAAATGGAAAGAATTTATGAAATCCAGGATTGCATTTAGAGTATTGCTTAATCACACTGGCAGACTGACGACTTCGGGAAAGCATTTCTGTTTGGAAAAGTATTTCGAGAAAACTTATGCTATTTTTGAGGCTTAGATTAATGAAGACAGCACTATTGAATTTGAATATACATCAAGCACTGTAAAGTCAAACCCCAATAAACTGTTTTTGAGAATTGGTTTTAACTCAATAGGATTTTTTTTTTCTCTTAAGGAAAAGCTGCAAGCCCATGTGTTGTGACAAAAATGTGATGAGAAATTAAACCGTATGTCTGATGTGTAGAATAGCAGCCTCCCTCCACATGTTCTCTGAATTTTCACTGGAGATGGAAACTTGTCTCAATAGGGAGATTCCAAGCCAATGTTTGCATGATGGCTTAGCTGTGTCACAGTGGGAGAAGTCAGAGCTGAAATACCAGTTCCAGAGGGCGTGGAGTGGCTACAACAACCATATGTTTCAATGGGTACCAAGATCATTCAGGGTTTTCCAGACCAGGTACTCTAGGATAACAAAAGCAATGACCTTTCAGCTAATCTCCAGTATTATTTAGTGTTCACATCAACAGTACATATCTCACAAAGTTGACTCTTACGTTGTATGAGAATCATAGTTACTGGTATTGAACCACAGCAAAATTCAGTTAATACTCTCACTTGTGACTGCACAGAGCTTTCTGAAGTCTGTGCCAGAGGTAATTAAGGAATGGTTCAAACAGAAGTTTCTAAGGCCTTGAAAATATCTGTGGGAAATAAGCTGCTCAGTTTTTCTTTACTGCCATAATGTTATTAGAAGTGAAACTACTAAAACTGGGTTCATCTTTCTGGTCCAGTAGACCAGTTGAGATATTAATATTTTGAAACCCATGATTTCAGAATTTGTTGGCTTACACTTATTCTTTGCTTACAGTTGCTTTGCAGAAAACCATATAATATTATGTGGAAGCTTTTGATATCTATGTTTCACGTGGAAAATGTCTGTGATTATATTAATGACAAAGGATAAGCTATGTACTTAAGGCATACAAAAATAACCAATTTTCACATGCTGCTTTATTTAACCAAGTTGAAGAGAAAACTGAATTTGCTGAAAAAGAAATCAGCAGTAAAAATAAAATCACTGACTTTCAGTGATCTTGATTTGTATTTGAACTAGTGGTTTTTACTCACACGTCTAAAATCGGTGTTCTTCAACAATTGTTAATTAATAATTTTCTAATTTGCTGCTTAAGACCTGATCCTTTGATTAGCTGTAGTTTTGAAGGCATTATTTTATTAAAAAAAAAAAAAAAAAAAAAAAAAAAAAAAAAAAAAAAAAAAAAAAAAAAAAAAAAAAAAAAAAAAAGTCCACTGGCAGCCTATATCTACATGCACAATATGCAAGGCTAGTTATACATCTGTTTGATCAGTACCAATCTTTCATAATGGTATTAGCTTTTCTAGAAGTGCACTCAATAGTCTCCATTAATTATTTTATTTTGAGGCTTTTAAAAGCCTAATATCTTTATCTAGGTTTTCAGTTGCTGGATTATATTTCTTCCCATTTCCCCTTAATTTTTCTTCAATTCTAACACAATTTCCATGTCTCACAATAACATACTTCCTTTATAGTGGGGTTTATATTAAATAGTCTTGTGACATAGGTAGAGGAAGCTGAATGTGAAAGATAAACGTGCTTACAGCATATCCCCACTCTTTTCTAACAGGTAATTCAGAGTGGAGATTCCTGTTCACAGGCTGAGCAATCACATTAGGTATTTTGTCTGTGGTAAACTGTAGCTCAGATCTCCATTGAAGCCTGAAAAGCAGCAAACATGAGTTTTTGCTTGTGACAGTTTATTTTACAAGCCAGAAGCTAGTACTGCATGGATCAGATACACATCCTGCTGACTGTGCATTGAAAGCAAAATTATTTTACCAAAAGCATCAGATACCTTCCCTTTTCAGCATGTGAGGCAGCCTCCTTCATCTTGGCTCCCGTGACCACCAGCTGCAAGAGCACAAGGGTCTGTCATGCAGCTTACATGACATGAAATCGAGTAGAAAGAATCAGGATAGAAACCATCCCATACAGCTGGAAAAAATTCTTCTCTGGTGATGTTGTGAGTTAGCTGTAACAACTGTAAAATGCCTACTACGCCATACTGCTTCTCCACAATTTTCTGTGTGAATTCTGTGGTTTTCTAAAGGATCACCACAGAAAAATAGTTTTGGACAACCTCTTTTTTCACTTGTTTGTTTGATTCTTTCTTCCTTTCCTTTCCTTTCCTTTCCTTTCCTTTCCTTTCCTTTCCTTTCCTTTCCTTTCCTTTCCTTTCCTTTCCTTTCCNCTCCTTCCTTCCTTCCTTCCTTCCTTCCTGTTGGTGTTGGCTGCTTATTATATGCTGCTTTTAAAACGTTAAAGGGAAGAAACCTAATTTTCAGAATATTTCTGTGATTTCTGGAAAACTTCTTGATAGCTAATTTGGAACATTTTTATTGTACTAGTAACATAGGTATATAATAAGCTTAACTAAAACTTCTGAGCTAAAGCATCCCAAATGCATTACTGCTTGAAATACTGAACCAGGTTCAATAAAGGATTTGCTTTGTTTATTTTTCGTAATCCTAAACTGGACGGGTTGATTTCTGTTCCAAAAATAGTTACAGACATCAAGTTGTCCTCTTGCAGGATTCACCACTTTCCCCTTTGGATCTTTCTGGCAGTGTGTTGAAAGTGTGACAATGTGTTTACTGCACATCCTGGAAGTGAGAGCCCAGAAATTATGGAACACAGGGACAGCCTTGACACATGTAAAGTCCATGGGGAAAAAGACATTTACCCCATCATTAAATAAGCACTGAAGGCTTAAAAATAACCTTCTGTTTTCTCCCTTGGTGCAAATACAAAAGAATAATTAATTTCTGGCTGCAGTTAGACTAAATGCATACAACCTTTTTTTTTTTTTTTTTTTTTTTTTTTTTTTTTTTTTTTTTTTTTNNNNTTTTTTTTTTTTTTTTTTTCTTTTTTTTTTTTCCCCCCGCCCCAAGCAGATTACCTGAAAGGCCCTGCACAAAGGCTGTGTAAATCATTCATATTGTAGCTCATGCCTGGAAGATTTAATACAGCAGGAAGAACATTGCATATTTGGTTGCAAAGAAAATTAATTTTGCAAGATATTAAGCCTGTATGGGTAAATAGTTGAGTTTTTTGTATTATGGATCAAATTCACCTTTCATGTAAGCACACAAATCTCACTTCAGTCAGGAGAGACTGAAACTGAATTTGACTCACTGTGTTTAGATCCAGATGCCAAATACTTAGACGTTTAATCACAAAAGGAAATCTGTGATTGAAGGCTTAAGATAACTTTTCAGTCTTTTGATTGATATTAATTGCAAAATTATGTTTTTTTTGAAAACTAGAGTGAGTAGTAACCAATTTCTATGTGTTTTCTAATTTTAGTGAATTATCTAAGGTTTTTAAAGTTTTCATGCTGTGCTTAGATTGAAATCATTATATGGAACATGTTTAATGTGCAGTAAAATGAGTAACTAGTATCACATATGGCTGAAGCTATAGTCTGAAGCTGTCCTGATTAATTGCTAAGTATGAACTTAAAAGTCTGAAATATGTCAGATGTCAAGAAATGGTAGAATCTTGCCTGCTTTGTGCATTGAAATCTATGACTGTTATGTTTTGGGCATATATAGTTGGATCATCTATGGTTAAATCTGAATGCATACATAAATATGTAAAACCCCCCAACTTCCATGATGTTCACTTGCAGTCTATATGTTGTTGTTTGGTAATACCTGGCAATGATTTGCTACTAAGAAATCCTTCTCAGGCTTTTAAGTGAATGTTTGTGGGTGGGGATGAGTCAGGGATAGATTTTTCTATGTTTGGAGATGCTACATGTTCTGAAGAATTTATACTAAATATAGCAGCCTTCCATGCCACCTGTACCTGTACTGTTGCATTTTACTGTCCTTCAAAATGTCAGGATCATAGATATTTACTTGAAATAGTATTTTTCGAGCTGTGGGTTATAGTCACCGGAGACTTTGTGAAGGTCATGTTGGTTTAAGTCTAAAAAAAAAGCCTTTAAAAGTTTGGGTTTTTTCATGTTCACTGATTGGTAACAGTAGTTGAGCACCTTCAAAAAAAAAAAAAAATATACATGATTGTTTGCAAATGCCTGAGATAGATATGGAATTGATAACTACCTTTAATTTCTGACAGCAACTCACCTCTGTAGCTTAGGGTTGTGTCTGTAACAACTGCAGATAAGCAGCCTTGATCTTCCTCCTCTCTGTTCCATGAACACGCCATATAAAATTTAATCACAGATTCTCAGCCTCTTGAAGTTGATAACAAGATGGTCTCCCTGCTGGCACAAACTATTACACCAAACAGCAGCAGCCCTGACAGAGGCATGGAAAATGTGCCTTCTGAATACTGACAAAATATTTCAGGGTGAAACAATGTACTTTGTATTGTAAAGTCCTGCTAATTGAATCTTTTTAATTTACATTGGATTCAAGATTCTTCATTTTGGACAATGTTTAGTGAGGGGACTATAGGGAGTGGAGGGGTGTTATCTCTTTACTTTTAAATAGCAATTAATGGGGTGTTTTTTTTCTAACAGAATAAACCTATAAGTGTCCAAACACTAATAAAATCCTACTCAGTTATAACAAAGCTAAATACATATTAGTAGGGATATTCTTTTTCAAATCTGTGATATTTGATTTTTTTTCATGGTTTGCTTTTTGTATTCATTTAACTAAGGATAATCAAGTGGTCTGTGCCTAATATTAAGACTCAGGCATCTGAGGCTGAACATTGGTAGATTTATATCTGTGCAGAGAGAAGGGTTAAGTTACATAAACCATTTAAAGATCTGAAAGTTATTGAATTTAAGTACAGTGTAACTACAGATAGAAGTGATAAATTTTAAATTAATGATAGCAGAGTAGACTTAGAATTATGCAGGGAGGATATGTACATTTAATCATTTCTTGCCTATGAAAAAGTTCCAATTAAACAAAAATCCATCACACTGCTGGGGGAATTGTTCTTTCTCCATTGTTGCAATAAAAGAGAAGTTGAATTTATGGGTAGTAAGAGGGAAATTCTGCATAAACTTGCTTGAAAGTATACAACAGGACAAAAATTTCTTTTAAAAGATCCATAAACAATCTTATGTTTCTGTGCTACTGACAGAGGGAAAATGCTTAAGAAAAACAAAAATGAAATTTCCAAAGTGCTACTAAAAAATCTATCCTCACTCAGTTTGGAAAGCTCATAGCAGTGGCATGAGGTTGCTGGTATTAGGTAGCCTTTTGGTTGTAGCTAAGAACTTTGGGAAAGGTATTTAGGAAAGAGAATCACTTCCAAATGCAGTTGTTAAAGGAGAGGGTGGAAGTAGGTTTTACCCTTGTGGTGTTCACTGTGTTCTGCAGAATAGAATTATTCCCCTGAAAAAAGCAGCTGTGGAGTGCCTGGGAAGTGGTAACCCAGTATTTGGGCCATTTTAAAAGGAATTACAATTTTTTTTTTTTTTTCTTTGCTTTCCATCAATGGGCTCCATCCCATCATAGCAGAAAGGTGTTCCAGGCAATGTTTGTGCTTTGAGCCAAGCAATTTTTACTCTGGAAGATCCGTCTGGCATGTGTACTGATGTGTCTTTTTTTCAGGTATTGGAAAGTTATAAGCAGAACCTGTTCACTATTAATAGAACTAACCCTTTCCCATGTTGTTACAGGGAAAGTCTGTTTGATGGTGGACTCCAAAAATGCTTAGTTTGATGTCTTCAGCTGTGTTAGCTAAAAATGTTAATATTACAATATGCGCTTTGTGGTAAAAAAGTCAAGATACCATCAAAAAGCTAAACTGAGAACAAATTGTTCTCATTGCAAATGTACAGAATAGTAAGTCTGTCGGGCATATGTCTTTGCGAAATATTCTCTTTTCTTTGTTTCTCTATAATTTTCCACAATATTTAAGGCTTAAGACATTAATGAGGAAGCTGTAGGGGAGATGGAATAATAACAATATGAATAAAATATTCAGAAAGTTAAGATATATTGTGTTCGTTTTCAGCTCCTGTGACACCCTTTCATTTTTATTCTGTGTTGTTAACTCTTGTGAGTTTTTTCTCTATAAAAAATAATTTTCACATGTTTTAGCTAGCTAGCTGTCTGCATATTCATGTAATATAGCAAGCCAGGTTACCTAGATCCTGTTAGCATTTTCTTATAGAATAAGGCAATAGTCTTATTCTTCATTGTGAAAAAGAGACATTTAAAGCAAAGGGCAGCTCAGCTCTGAGGTTGTGGCTTCCAGGTTTTGGACATGTCCTTTGGCCGTGGAGTTTTTAGAGGTATCTTAACTTTTTATTTTGTATGATATAGACAAAAGAAACATAACTTACGTTATAGAGTACAGATTCTGTGCTGGAAATGAAGCCTAAACCAAGTACTGTGAAGTGTTTTTCAGTGTCACACTTGGCATTCTACATGTGGACAAGCAAATTGTCCAGCAGCATTCAGGCTCTTAAAAACTGTATTTTAGTGCAAGCAGACACATAAAATTCCTATGTTGATCAAGCAATTTCATGAGAAAACAACAGAGATGAGCATTTTTCACAAGCAGACCTTGTACTTCTGAGGCTTGCCAGTGTGATTTTCATAAATGCAACTTCTGATTTTTCCTTAACTTGAGCATTTTGCAGATATGAACAACCATAAAATACTGTTATTTGGGAGAATCCATGGGGAACTTTCATTTAGATTTCTTCGTTTTGGTGAAGGACCCAGCTTTCAGAGATTGATCTTAAATGTCTGCTTCAAAACATACTACACTCAGAGCCATGATGCTGAGTTACTGGTGTCCGAGTTTTATCTTAATGTGTTAGATTCCTTTGCTGTGAAGTCTTTGAATATTATAACATGCAGATCAGTAATTAAAGGATGGGAGGCTTGCATAGTACAGATGCTTACTGCAAATGAGTGATTTGCCCTCTAGTAAATTTAAAGGGTGAGCACAGAGAATTGGAGATCTATATCAGATCTGTATCAGATTTGTGGTTGTAATGAGAAGTTTCCAATTCATGGAAATAGAAATCAACTATTTCATGACTTTCATGAGCATCATCCCCACAACCAGCTTCCAATGTCTCCAAGGGCTGAGGAGCAGAGAAAACCCAGCCCAGTTATGCTCCTCCCTCAGATCTCCTTCCTTCACTGCTGCTGTTGATTTGGGTTGCTGATTTGATGTACCTGTTCTAACACAGAGGTCTGTCCCTTGGAGCTGCAACCTTCCCAAACTGTCAATGAGTTCTTCTGTTTTCTCTGTGCATAATTATGAACTGACAGGTGCACTGAAAATCCCCAGAGATGAAAGGTTTGCATTTTTTTTTTCTTTTGAAAAGGTGTAAAATTGCTGCAGAAAACATAAAAGAGAAAAAGAGAAGAACATTCCCAGTTGTGTTACAGTGCAGTCCTTTGGACTGAGAAGAAGTCAGGCTTCCCTCCACATCAGTAGCCACTCTGGCTTGACCTGTCATTTCTGTTTGCGCACTTTTCAAGTAGATGTGGCTGATCTGACCCTCATTCATGCTGTGAATCTGTGAATTCCGCAGGCTGTATAAGATGAACTCATTTTTAGTTGTCATATCTCCTGTTGCAGACCCTCTTCTAGAGATGAAGTAGCAGACAGATTAGTGCTGTTAATGACACTTTAATCCACGAGTGTTGCCTGGCAAGGCCTGAGGGAGTGACATTAAAAAGCACTAAATACAATAAATGAAGTCTGATATATAATGTATTCCAGCATTGACATAAAAGCAGAGAAGTTCAGGGCCAAATTTGTCTCTGCATTTCAGTGAGGGTGTGTCACTGATTACCATGACTTTGCCTGTCAGAAACAATAGTAAAGTTTGGCCAAATGCAGTCCTTATCTAATGTTTTTCAGGAGATTAAACTAAAATTTGTGTCCTCCTGCCCAGTTGGACAGATATGAGAGAGGAAAGAAATACTGTAGTAGAGATGACTTAAGTGGATTTCCCTGTGAAATTTCACAGGGAAATCCACTTAAGTCATCTCTACTATAGTATTTCTTTCCTCTCTTGCATCTGTCTAAACAGTGTAAAATATTCTACTAGTAGTAAAATTCCTACTGCAACCTTTTTGTTACTACTTCCTGGACTACTTGGTGTGAAGGGTCCCATTTATGAAATTAGAAACTGTTCTTAGAGTATGAACTTCTAAACTTGGAAATCTATCTTGCCATAACCATTTTACATATTTGGAGGTATTTTGAAGATGGTAAACATAGCAGAGGTTGACAACAGCAAAAGTAGATAATTAAGAGTATTTATTAATTTTTCCTTTGAAGCTGGTTCTGAAAATCTTTCACACTTAGCAGCTCCTTGGAGTGCTGCAGCCAGGGTGCTGGTGCAGGCTGTACCTGTGGAACACAGACACCACAGCAGCCTCTTCCCTCCCTGCACAGCTGGCCAGGGCTCTGCTAGACAGCAACCAGAGGTATCCCTGTGTAACTCTGAGTGTAACTGAGCCTTTCCTCACTGCCCCTTGGACTCAGCAGGAATTCTTCTGCTTGACAAAAATAGGAGCTGCTTTGTTATCATGACTCTTGTAGAAGCGGAGGTTTTTTTTCCCAGTGTTTTTGATACCGTTGTTTTGGTGAATTATTTTCTTTTATTTAGTCCTCTTTTCCAAATTTTACTAAGCATTAGGGTTTTTTTTCTTCAAGCAAGAATTTGCAGTGTATACACAGTGCAGTAAAATTAATATGACCTATTACATTTATTTGAATTTTAATAATTTTGAAGTATTTTTATCATTCCTTGAGATGCCAACAGGTAAAATCAAAGAAACAGACATCTTCATTTAGAATCTAAAATTTTCTAAATAATCTTTTAATAAATTGGTCTTGAGTGAGTCACTAATATTCTTTAACGAGTTACTGACATTCTATAAGATTTTATATTCTCAATATTGCTGTTCAACTGAAAATAATATTTTCACATAAAAAAGCTATTCACAGGAAAACCTAGGGAAGCAATCAAACTTTAAAAAAATTATAAATGTTCTGTAACAGCTTTTTTCTGATTTTTTTTCCTTCTTTGGATCAGAAAGAGGAAGCAGTGACCGATTTTGGTGATACATTTAGTAAGGTGATCTTGATGGTAGTCTGAATTTATTCTTTTTTAAAATCAAACCAGTCTAAGAGAGGGCTTTTAGGATCAACATAGTTTGTAAGTTTGCTGAACCAGGGGTACCTCTGTAAATTACAAAACTGCTAGCTTAAAATACATAAGTAAAAGCCCCATAATAATGTCACCCCTAGTATACCAATGGAAAAGGTATTTATTTCACTCAATGCTATTTTCTTGTGTGAGAAAGCAAAAATTAAAACAACTAATCCACTTCACTGAACAACATTTAGCAGAACTTGGAGGCTTCAGTTAACTTAATAAAAGTACTAATCTCTATTAAATGAAATCCTTCAAGGGTTCACCTTGAAACAATGCATAAGTAGTAATCAGAAAGTCCTGATACAGAGGCCTGCTGGGGCAGATAGCTGGAATGTGCTGTGCAATCAAATTCTAGGAAAAGAAAGAAAGAAAGAAAGAAAGAAAGAAAGAAAGAAAGAAAGAAAGAAAGAAAGAAAGAAAGAAAGAAAGAAAGAAAGAAAGAAAGAAAGAAAGAAAGAAAGAAAGAAAGAAAGAAAGAAAGAAAGAAAGAAAGAAAGAAAGAAAGAAACTTCTCAAGCCTTTTTAAAGTAAAAAGAGTTTGGGTTGTTTTCCTCCTGGTGATTAGATTTTCATATACAGCATAGTTAAAAAGAAAAAAAAGAAAAAGAAAAAAAAAAAAAACACCACTATTGCATTAAAGTCTTTATTTCAAGTCAAAACAAGAAAGTAATTGAAAACTGCTTCTATGCCCTCCTTGTGAATGATCCCCATCATATGACTTTGCAAATAATAAGACCTGGTTCTTAACTGTTTTTTCTCCTTATCTATACTGTGAGAATTCATTAAAATCAGAAACTCTAATTAATCACAAATTACATCATTCCTTCCAGAATCCTCTGAAACATTGCAAGATGCATTCAGTGTAGAGCACTGGAGAGCAGCAGGGATTTTTATCCTCAGTCACATGTATTTGAGAGTATAGTATTGAATAACCTTGTAGAGTGCAAGTTTATTACTATAAGCACTGCATTGTCTTTTACCAGACAGTATTTGATTGGTATTAATTCAAAGAAAGGTCCTTACCACCTTGCTTTCCACAGTGTTTCCATCTCAAGGAATAAAGTTCTCCAGACATGCCTATGATTTCTTTCACTGCAAATCTCTAAGTAAGTCTCACGGAATGGAGAAGTAAAAACAAACAAACACACAACCTCAAACACACAATCCCCCCCCAACTCAGTGAAATAACTCCCCCAAAAAACCCCAAATGAATTGCCCATTATAAGGTTTGAGATAGGTCACTTTGTGTCTAGAAATTTAGGAATTTAAATTCCAGCCCTGTTATCAGTGGATGAGCATATAATGGCAGTTTTGCCAGTCTTGTCCAACCCTTCAGCAACCCCTACCAACTTTCATGGTATGACAGGGTGGAGGTTGTGATGCCCATGCCAGTGGTGTAAACATTTTACACTACATGATCTAAGCTTAGATCATCTAAGCTCTTTTTCTCTTGTACACCTTTCCAAGTAGGAAGAGTCATCTGTGACTACCTAGGCTGACCAGCTGATTCACAAGCCATACTAATGCCTATTTTCTTACCCCATAGCTTGCACTGAGGTCAAGAATGGTTTAAGGAAGTCATTTGACTTTTCTGAGGGACACAGAAGATGGACTGACTAGCCTGTAGAAAATATTTCAATACTTCATGGAAAGTTGTTCCACAAATTCTCTCTATTCACATGAAAATATTTTACTGGATTTTGGAGGAAAAAAAACCCAGAAGATAAGATCTATCAAAAAGCAGAGACAGTTGTCTTCTTCCTGTCTTCATGTTCAAATGATTTCACAGGGGCTGTTTCTGTACAAAAGTAATCTTAATACTCTGCAGATTTGTGTCATCAACCAAATCAACCAATAGCCTCTACCACGACTATTCATTTCAAAATTTTATGGAGAAAGAAAAAATGGGGCTTAGTCCCACAGGATGGGGATATTGGATGATGGATGTTTACAGCTTTTCTGCCTTTGGGTCTGATTCCTTTTCCAAGGCTTCAACAAGAGTGTTCATGCTTGGTGTTTACTTCTGTGTTGGTGTAGTGGGCATCCTGCTCCCCAGCTGTGCTTTGTGCATATGCATATATAGATACAATTGCAGGAGTTATTGTGTGTAAGGAATATTACATGCCAAAGAAGGTTGATATTTTTTTTTGTTTATATAATTTCTGGCAGATGGTTAAAACTAGAACAAAGAATTACCTGTTGTGGCTAAAAGCACAAGGAGCTATGGTAGCAATGTGACAGCATGGGGCTTGTTTTCCTCATTGTTAGGCTCCAGTCCTTCAAATTTTCCAAAGTCATGAAACTGGGGGTTGCCCAAAAGCAAGAATTTGCAGGATTTGAGGTTTAATGAGGCCCACCCACGTTCACTATAAAATTCTAATCCTAATATTAATTCAAGGATTAAAAATAAAACTCTAGGACTGTCTTAATAGTCTTGTTAAATCAAAGCCAGAACAGGCTGAAAGAAGCCTCTCAGTAAACCTTTCAAACATCAATCAAAGCTCATTCTATAAGCTAAAACATAATGGAAAACCTGCTGAAATATTTGCTATTATCTATAACGTATGTCCTAATTTTATGTTGATACACAGCATGGTTAATATGATTAAATTTTGATATAGATCATCTTCAAAGTAATTTCTTACACAAGATTTTAAAATTATAGTCCTGCTTGAGATTTTATATCATGTCTTTTCCATATGGAGTTCTGCAGATTTAACCAAATTTCAAACTTACTGAAATATAAATACTAGCTGATTATTTTTGCGACATTCCTTTTAAGAGCCTCTGTTCAGATCAAACAAGAAACATGAAAAGTACCTACATAATTTATATTTCTGGTGACTTTCTTCTTTTCTTAGTCTGTGATTTAGTAAGAATTTATGTTCCAAGATTATTCTTTTCCTTATAATTTGACCCTGGAGAAAAGTCATGAAACTTTATAAATTCTTATTTGGTGACTACCACTTTATTATTAAAGAATACTATGCATTTACTTTTGCTTAAGCTACATGGTTAGGACTAAACATCAGCAAAAAACAGGAATAATGGATTTATGTGTGCAGAAAGAAAAAAAATGTGGTAAAATTAATGCATCTTAGAAAAGTGGGTGTGCTTTTACAGTCATACTTGAGTCGTAGAACATTTGGAATAACTTGCATTGAATGTGACTTTTAAGATTTTACTTCCTTTGACAATAAAGGAAGTGCCTGCTGAGGAACATTTTGAAATTGCACAATCCACAAGGAAAACCACAAATTATTATTATACACCTGGAGCTATATGACAAAAAATACCTTTCGTCTTGTGCTTATGTAAAATTGGGCTCAAAATACAGTAGATTTATGCACTTCTTAATTCTATCTCTCAGAAATTTTCCTCTTTTCAGAATGTTGTAGAGCTCTTGGATCAGGTAGTCTGACTGCTTTCATCTGAGAGGGAGAAGAGTTGACAGCAGACTGATGATGAAGAGAAGGAAAAAGCAAAGTTGCATTGCTGAGGGGAGTAAAGCACTAGAGCATCAACCTGGATGAAAAATAATGTAGTATAGTAGACAAAAGCCTGAAAGTTCTCTAATGTAGTTGTGATTCTAACTGAGAAATACTCAAAAGATAAGGAAAAGTCCTTGACACTAAAAAAAGTAATTACTTGTCTCTTGACCCTGACAGGTATGTGCATGACATAGACTTCTTATGGGCTGAATATGATTTAAAAAAAAAAAAATGCCTCTAGTTTTCACATGAGTCATTTTTACATGGATGCAACAATGTAGATTATGAAACAATAATCTAATACCTTTTTTTGAAAAGCTACTGACTTACATAATGCTATAAACTTTTGGTCAGAGGTACAGAATCTCTAGTTCTGCAATGGTCAGTCTAAGTGTTTCAGATTTGCCAAATTATGATGTTTTAAATATGCTGCTTGCATGATCACACAATTGCACACTCTTCACCCACAACAGCATTGTATGTTTAAAACATAAGCAAAATGCATAGAAACAGTTCCTCACACTGCTCACAACAGCCAGACCAGACTTTATCTGACAGTGTTTCAAATGTATCATTCGTTCCCATTGCTTCAACAATGCTCATATTCTCTAAGTATTTTAAACTTCATACTTCCCAACTATGTAAATTTACTGTAGACAATACAATGAAACCATATTTTTGTAAGAGAAAGGCATCTATATGTTATTACTGTATTCCTGATTAATTCAGTAATTCAATCATTGGATAATAATTTAGTCAAATTTTCTTGTTTATTTATGTATTCCTGAACTAAAACATTGCATTAGGTGGACACTTGAAACTTGGATGATAATTTTCAGGAAAATCAAGTATTAACAGTCTCTGGGACTTAACAGGGGAAAAAATGCTAACTATACAGCTAAGCCTGGATTATAATAATTCTGAAATACTATAATGCCAAAATAACTAGGAAGGAAAATATTATAATGCCAAGCTTCATGGGAGTTTTTCTAAAAGAAGTGTAACTTACTGCAGGGAGCAAATTTCCTTTCTCAAAAGCAGGTTTATGAGAGATTTCTTGTGTGTTTGCTAATGCAGCTGGCAACAAGATATTTTTAATGAATTTTTTTTGTTTGTTGCTGCCTTACCCCTGCCCAAAATCAAAGGTCACTAAGGATTGCGTGGCAGCTGTTCTATCAAGCAGCTCCAGACATTCTCTGGTATTTTCCTGCACATTGTGTCAGACAAGGTAGAGAGAAGGAAGGTCTGCAGTGGAAGGAGAGGAACAGCTGTTCAAGCAGTTGCATGGAAGGATCCATACCTTCCAGAATGTTTTGGGGAAAGAGCTGCTGTATTCCTGTCTGCAGGAGCTATTGCAGAGGCTGGAAGGCAGTTCTCTCTTCCCCTGTTCAGTCAGGCTTCTGCCGTCTTCCTGAGCTGCATCTGCTCTTTTTGTTCTGACCATATGTGAGCAGGTACAGACAACAAAACTGAAAATAAAACATTTACTTCTTGTTTAGTATCATATTTCTGAATGCTTTTCCATTCAGGCTTTGTGCTAATGTCAGAGTAATAGCTGCGATTTGGATGTAAACTCTCAAAGCTAAAAGCTTGTCTCTACTTTCTCCATTCAACATCCTGTTTGGTGAAAGACAGCTGTTTGAGTCAAAGTCAAGATATCCATTCTGATAATGTGCTAGAAATGTTCTCCTTAGATCTGATGACAGTATTAAGACTTGCTAAGATTTTACTTCGTTTTGTTTCAAGTGATAAAACTCTGGCACCTTTTGTTAAACTTTCCCCTGTAATATTTAAAGAGTTAGCTAAAGTAGTACATTTATTTTCAGTTCAAATATCATTGAAATCAAAGGTCACAACAATCATATAACAAAAAATTACATCTGAAGCAAATTTTGAAGCTGTTCTTTATAAAGTAATTTGAATGGCAAATGAGGGAGAAATATTGTAATTTAATTCAGAATATGTCCACCATCTCTTGAAAAGAACATGCAAAAAAGCTAGCATTAAAAGTACTCTTGTCAATGCCACCATTTGTCTATCAAAATCTAAACAATACATGGGCTTGGCACATGCCTAAACATATTTCTCTATTATTTGATGTTCCCTAGGGCAGAAGTCAGTAAAATCTGGTGCTTAAAGCATGAGGAAAAGAAAATTAAGAAACACAGGTTATAGGCCAGAAAATGAAATAGCTGCATGTATGCAAGATTTTTGCAATTTAGTGCTAATGTTTTGCATTATAGAGATGGCAAGAATCCAAGGATCCAGAGGCTCCCAATTCAGTCTGCGCCCACTGATGAATCTGGCACAAAGATAGTTACAGGAATAGCTTACAGATGTGGTTGAAGTTTTATTACAGTCTGAGGATAATGAATATGATGTGCCTAGGCTGGAGGTGGTGAAATCATGGCCTCAACCAAAGCCTTATGTCAAAGGATGCCTGTGGGACTACATTCTTCAGGGGGCTCAAGAGGGACTTGGGAGTAACTACAGGCATGTTGGATAAGATGAAATGTGAACAGGGACATAAAATTGGTCCAGTTGAATGTTAAGGCTTGGGGAACATCTGAAATCCTCATTTCTTCAGGCCCTTTCATACAGCTATGTACAATTTAATTTTAATTCCTTTGTCAGCTCAGCACCCACACAATGGCTGACAAAACCACCTCAGTCTAATGAAAAATCAGACAATGTTATATCTGTCATATATCTACCTTTATGGGGTAGAATGACTAGTTTAGAAATCTAATAGTTCAGACCAGAATTATATTCAATGTGTAACTACTAGGTGTGCATTTTAACCTCACGATTTTTGTTAGACAGCATGAGACCTTGCGTAGTGTGAGAGGTATTTTCTGTCCTTAGTTTAAGAGTTAGGAATGATGTTGTACTCTTTTAGAATCCAGAAACAAGCTTAGTAGTTTAAAGATAAATAATCTACCAGTACTGAGTGGCAGAACAATATTTCCTGTGTATTTTGCTTTCTAATGATGTATTTGCAGCTACAGATATTTGTATGGTATCATTTTTTATTATGATTTTTTTAAGCTACATTTGACATAAATTAGAACTTCACATAGATTTATTACTGCTCTGTAGTAAAGATTTGATTAAAACAGCTTGATTTTTATAGCAGTTCTTCACCATCAATATTATAAATTCTTTACTACACTTAAGGGAAGTATTGAGGTTTAGCTAGATACTTCTGTGAAAGTATACCACAGCCCTCAGCTGTGATGGTCAAGAAAACAAAACCAATCTTTTATGGGAGTTATTAGGCAAGAAATAGATACCAAACTACTGAATGTCCACTCTCCACAATACCAATATGTAGTCAGTCCAGCATAGGTGCACAGTTCTGGTTCCTTCCAGAAAGAAGTATCAAGTTGAAAAAGGTTTGGAGAGGGGCAGCACGGACGATAAACAGTAATAAATGGTTTCTGTGTGAGGAGATACTTGATAAATGGTTAATCTGGAAAAAAAAAAATACTTCAGAGAGTATCTTGAAAACCATGACTGGCATGAAGAGGATGGGTGGGAATTGAGTGTTCACTGCCTCTCTCAGCAATGGAAAGCTTGAGGAGTCACATTCAAAACAAACAGGAGATGTTTCCCTCTGCAGCAAGGGGAAAGATGTGAAGTTGCTGAAAGCTAGCAAGAAATCAGCAGGCAAGGTGGTAGGAGAAATCTCATGAAGGGTTACAGGGCACGTAGAAATCATAACTATGCAAGAAGTCCATGAACAGAAAATAATTGTTAGCTGAGAAAGTCTTAGGGGAAAGCATTATGCACATTTGATGTGTTTTCTCCTTTTTATAGTACCTATTTATGACGCTATCAAACAGAGCTCTAGATAAGCACATCAAGTAAGGCTTTCTTATTAGAAAAGAGTTATTTACTTATTTAAGTAACTTCAAACTCACAGAAATTTTGATTAAATCATAAATATGTATCTGAAGAAACCTCATGAATGAAGTTGGTAGGCTTCAATCTTCCTTCCATATACTAAAACCCATAAGAAGAAAACACTTTTTGAAAGTGTTCTTTATAATGTGTCTTCCATTTTAATGACATTTTCTTTAGAATTTTCCCCTTACACTTCTACAGATTTTAAGGAGGCCTGTAGGAACCTGGATGTCTATACCAATTCTGGATCTAATCATTCTCCCTAGTTCTTTTAAAAATATCTGTTAAGCTTTCCGTTAATCCATCAATAGCATGGATAATAATGACATATGCTTGTTCCATGGAACATTTATATAAAGCATAAATGCACATTTCCGCAGTAGCATTAGCAGAGACATAACGTTTTCATTTCTGTGTCCTTGCAATAAAAATAATGGCAGATATAATCACTAAAATCATTAACTATTGAATGGAAAGCTCCCAATTATTTTTAAATTACTCTATTTCTTCTAAGTACAGTATAAAAAATACATCTGGTAAACAATGCTAGGAGATAATTTCTGTAACACACTGTAAAAATAAATGACTGTGCCTTCCTATTCTGTACTGAATACAACTTGATTTTCAAGACAGTTCAGCCTTGTTTTTGTAACAAGTCTGATGATAAAGTGCTTGAGAAGCCTGTTAGAAAAAAAACAAAATATACATAAGTACAGCTCTAGTGGATGAAGGTCAGCCTCTAAGATGCTACTAGGAATAAATGTCTGTTAGAAAATGAAATCTTTTGGGACAGCCCAATGATTCCTGAGTTAATGTCCAGACAGGTAAATTCCTAGTGCTTCAAGAATGAGTTAAAAGTGCTTATAATGCTTATAATTGCACAGTGTTGAAATGAGGCTTAGAAATTTGTCCCAGGCATATCTTGTAATAAGGTTAGACTGAAGCATTGCCTTCCTTTGTACTAATATAGCTATAGAAGTTTACAGATACAGGGTTGTTATTCAGAGGCAGTGGAATCTGTAAATGTTCCCATTGCAGGAGTACTAATCACATCAGTTTGCAATAGCACTGATGCCACTGTGTCACCATATGCTCCTCTAAATCTTCTCTGTAATTTGTAACTGTAATCTTCAGTAACACTCCATTGCCTGTCCAGCTGCTCTGACCCCTGCAAAGTAGAGAACAGCTTTAAACACCTCTCTTTCCCCAGTGAAAACTGTCTTTAAATATTCACCCTACCTCCCATGAGCGATCAGTACTGCGTTCATTATTAACTGCTATTTTACTACTTTGGTTTATAAACAGTGAGCTGGGTGGAAGATTTAAAGAATATGTATGTTTTTTATCATTAAATGGGCAGCATCTACCTTTGAAAGCACAATTTTGCAGTTGTACCATATTGAAAAAAAAATAACTGTCTCTTTGTACTGGCTCTTTCTTTATTACTCCTCAAAAAAATTGTATGGCACTGGTAGTTGCATTTCCACAGAGACCTAAGTTAAGGCATCTTTAAACAAGCAAAGCTATGTTGTAATTTCCTGTACCATGAATTGTATATGCCAACTCTAAATTCCCTACCTGTAAAGTGTCCTAGTGCCACTGGGTGACGTGGGAATTAATATAACCATTGCTTCTTTTGTTGATTTCTTAAGACAAAAGATGTGACATTTGCCCCATAATACTCCACAAACTGAAACATGAATCCAGGATCAATCTCCATAATTTTGTCAGGTTCAAATACTGAAATTTTGCTTCAAAGTCAGCTAAGGTTTTAACCAGTTATCTCAGTCATGAGATCTTTCCTTTATTCACCTCACTCTTTCTCCAAACCAACCAAACCGTTTCTCCAAACCTTCTCAACCAAACGAAATTCCCTATTGTTAAAAAGCAAGCTGTCTTTACCTGCTGACTCTCCATCATATTCTTTACCTCACTGAACTGCTTACTAGCTGATTTCCTGGCTGCAACTTCACCTTTGTCATTCTCTACAGACCATCTTTGGTCTGATCCTGTGTTTAAGAGTTCTGACGAGACAAGCACACAATCTCTGGTTCAGAAACCTGACAGATCACAGGTTTGCTGGAAAACAGTATGTGTGGGTGTGTGTGTACACACAGAGAGTATGTGTATGCACATTCTTAATATATACATTCATATTTACAAAATACATCTGTGTATTTTACACAAAAACTTGGGGAACCAAGAGACAAAAGAAATCTCTTGGATTAGCTAGCCTAGCAGAAGCTTCTCCACATGTGTGATGGTGGAGGTTTAATAGCTGATGCATATTCTCAGCCTTGCCAATTCTGGACCCATCAGAGCTAATGTATGTGCAGAACAGTTTAGTGCTTATTCATCAGTGCCAAGGGTGAACAGAATATTTTTCATGCATTAGATGCACCCTTAATGATAAGAAAAGGAAGGGGTGCAGGCATATGTAGGAGTAGAGAGGAGCTAATGCAAATGTAGTGGTGGAGGTTAAGAGTCAAAATACTTTGTGTTGAAAACTCTTGAAGTAAGTAATTAAACCTATGTTATTAGTAGTTACTGAAATAAAAATTAAGGTGTTGTTCATATGCAAAGGTCATTTATCAGTGTTAATGTCAAGAGGGCACAGTAAAGAAGTAGTCCCCAAATTTGTAAATATTCAAGTTTTAGTTATAGTTACCAACTTTTAATTACAATGAAAACAATGCAGCTGTTTTTCTCTGAAAGACAAAGATTTGTGTTTATGAAAAGTTATGTGCACTATGGTACAGCAATTGTGGTGGGAAACAGTGACAAACCTCCACTTACTTTGGAAAAATGCCATTGATGATTATTTGCAATGTATTTCAACTGTGTATAGATTTCTCACAGTTGCCCAGTAAACACACTGCTTTCATTCTTTGGAGCTTAACAGTTTCTACTGTGTCCTCAAGCTCTTTCCAGCTTAGTACAGTGTTTCTTTTGATGGATTGGTTTTCTTGAGTCAAACTTAAGAACTCAGAGCATCTTATCACACTTTGACCAGCTCGCTTTCTCAGAGGCAAAGAAGAGCAGAGACAAAAAGCCCATCAAGGCTTGTGCCAGTTAAATCCAAGCTCTCAAGGGATTTGTTTTTCTTTTGGCATCAGATTAGATGTTCAAACCAAGCGGTGCTGTGGGGCCATGGGTGAGTGCCCACTGAACCTTCAACAAGGCTAATCCCACAGCAGCACATTCCAAGCAGCTAATGGGTGCGAGGGCTTTGCTGGCTCTGACATCGCTGCGCCGCGGGCAGAGCGGGCGCCTGTGCTGCCAGCGGTGACCGGCCGTGGGGAAAGGCGGGCGGCAGGCTGAAGCGCCGAGTTTGATACTCAGGTAAAGAAAAGGGAGAAAGAAAATGTTCGTGGTGGGATTTTGCAGAGAGGTTAATAAAGAGAGAGACTTACCCAGAGAGTTAAGCTATGAATAAACCAAATTCAGGTATGGCGTGTCCTTTGTTAATTCACTGTGAGCTTTAACCGAACTTTAGCGGTCTCATTAACCATTGCTGAAGGAGTGTTTATGAAACAAGAGAAAGAGAAGATAAGCTTCTTGCTCTACTAGTCTTGAAAACACTCTGCTATAGTCGTCTAAACGTTTTATTACTTTATTAATTTTCCTTATGAGTAACAGTTTAATGCAGACAGTTAGGAATATGTTGATTTCCTGAAATTATTCTGTTATGAAGACTCTACAGCAAGTAGCATGATTTATTATATTTCTGAACTTTATACATTGCAAATTATATCTGTTGCAAAAAGATAACTGGCATGGGGCAGTGCAACAAAATGACTTCTTTTAAATTTGGAATTACGAGATTAGCAAATACTTATTTTATCATCGCAACTCTGCTAGGTAGGATAGTATATTTTTTGAAATTTAAAAGCTAGAAAATATCTTTTCCTGATGTGAATAAAGGAGAATTTGAACCAGACTATTATTATTGCAATATTACCTGTGAATAAATGTTATAAGAATTCAAATACAAATTATTATTTTTGCTATTTTTTTAATGTAGCTGTGTTTCTTTTCCACTTGCAAAGACAATATGAGGAAGAGTAGGAAAACAAATTTTAAATGGCAGTTTCTTGGGTTTTGAAGGCTTGCTTTTATACCTAAAGAAAAAGTTTCACTGAAGTACCTGTTACAGCACCTTTTCATACTGGAACTTGAGGTAAATTTAACTAGTGACTGCATTTAGAAAAGACACATTAAAGTTGTATGTGGCCAGGAAATTCACCACGGTAAACTGTTTGCAGAAAAGTATGGAAATATTAATATATTTAATAAAAGATATTTAGAAGTTATAATAAATTAAATCTCAAGGTAGTCTCTCTTAGGTGTGAGACTTTTTAGCTTTCAGAATTTCTATTTAACCATACTTTGTTTAAACAAAAAAATTCTTGCCCAACCTTCTATAATACTTTAATCTTCTGTTTGCTACTGTGAGAAAAACCAGTCAAATACAGTTTTATTTAATGGTTTTAATATACCTTTTTTTTTTCTGAGTGTAAAAGTGATACTAGGTATCTGCTATTCTTACAAAATATGAAGAATAGCAAATAAACATTTCAAATAAAAATGGGAGGAGACCAAAAATAAAATATTGCTAAATAGCACCAGTAACCACTAGATCCAGAAAGAAATTTTTTTTTTTTTTTCTGTAAAATGCAGAAGAATATATTCTATGTACTGGGACTGGTAAGTAGCAGATGTAGCTCGAAATTCTTGTTATGTTATTTAATAGTTTGTGCTGGTGACATTCATCGACTCCAATAGATTTCTTTAGTTCACAGTGATTTTAGTTCACAGTGACGTGTTTCAGAAGCAGAGGGTTCTGGTTTTAAACATGGAAAATGGAATGCAGATTGAATTGACAAGAAGGTAACATTAGATAGCGATGTAACATTAGTTAGTAAAAGTAATACACAGGTATTACTTATATATCCTTGCATAGTAAAAGGTAACATCAGTTAGTAGGTAATGTTACATAGGCAATTTCAAAAGTTCTCTTTTCATAGAGGCAAAATGCTCATATTTCCTTTAAATTGTTGAAAGTTTCTTTCACGTTACTTACTTGTCAGATAATTTTGTCATAGCTCATAGTTTATAGTTCTGTTTATGCTAAGCAGTTAAGTGGGTAATTTTATTATTTAAATATATTAAATTAACCTGTTTTAAATGAATTTTCAAGGGAAAGCTTCAGCTCATCACCTTATTAAATGAAATAATAGAGTTCTCTGTATGTGGATGTTTTATGGAGTTTTCCAGAACTCATATGGAGTGAGGATTTCCTAGATAATTAAAAATATTTCAGAACTCTGAAATTCTCTCCTTTCTTGTTTTGTGTTTGTTCTTCTCTTTTCCCTTTTTCTTTCCTACCCATCTCTCTGTTTAAAAAGACTTCTTGTGTATCTGACAATTAAGGTTATGCTGCAGGAAATTTCCTGCTTTTCTGTGAATATGTGGTGGAAGATCTTGAGTGTTATGAACAACCATAGCTTCACTGAACTATTTTAGGGGCTACCTGCCAATTATTTGACTCAATGTATTAAAATTTTTTATGTCTTGTTTCAGAAACAAATCTTTCTCTTTTTTTTTTTTTCCTTTTATTTTTTTTTCCTTTAATTAAGGTGTCCACATAGAAACTGTAGTTTCTGTCTGTGTTAAGCAGCACTCTCAGTGCTTGTGTAAAGATGTTCTGGGTAATTTGGTTGGTTTGGTTGTTGGTGTTTTCCTAATCAGAGCTAGCTTGGTTGTATCATTGACACAGAAACGGAGGGGTTTTTAATGAAAAGGTGTAGTGTTTCTTCTGCCATGCAGAAAGATTTAGAGTTTGAATTAATTTTTCTCTAGAGATTTCTTCCTCTGCTATGAGAATATAGGTAACGGCATCAAGGTTATCTGGCTAGTGAATAAGAAAAAGATATTAAAAGCTTGTGTGGTGCTTTGCTTTAGAAGGGAACCATAGTTCTAAGGGAATGTTTGCCCTCTGGAAAATAGGCACTGCTTATCTGAAGAGTCAGTGAAATTTTCTCTTCTGTTTGAAGTTTTTCTACGGTTGTACTATGAGTTGTCTATAATAAGCAAACAGAGCTCAAAGTGTTTCCTTTCTCTTTTTTAGGCACAGAAATCATGGATAGAAAGAGCATTTTACAAGAGAGAATGTGTTCATATCATACCCAGCACCAAAGACCCCCATAGGTAATTGCATGTTATTTGTATGAAAGATTAAAGTTGGTTAAAAAAGAGGTCTCTCTCTATATATATATGCATACAATGGATTCAGATGAAAATATTTTGTAAACTTATTTGTTCAGAAGGTGGTTGAATTACATGTGGAGTGAGGGATTCCTTTGGGAACTATTTGTTTGTATTTCAAAACTTATTTAGTAAGAAAAAAGATAAATCAAGGGTGGGTTAGCATCTGTGTTTAATTTCCTTATTTTCTTAGCTCAATATTCACTGCACTAAATATTTACCTAAATTGGATGCATGACACACAACACTGTCAAAAGCAAATAGCTGCATTAAACTAGCAATTTAAAATTTGTACTAATCCATGCAAAAGCCAATTACTTGTCCTGATGTTACTTGAAGAAAAGAGATGTTCTTTAATTTCATTTTGCACATATTTAGAACAAAGCATGACTTTTTTTGAAATACAGGAAAGACCAAAGTGGACAAAGGAACAAAAAGGTAATACATGTGCTGTGTTGCTTCCATACATAAAGGCTTCAGGAGAGGAATCAGCAGAGTTGAAAAGGGGTTGGGTTCTCCTTGTAGTTTGTTCCCCTGTTCAGTTTATACTCGCACGTGACCTGGGTTTTCTGTTTGTTTAATGCCATAGGTGTTGCTGTGGGCGTCTAACAGGTCAACACATTGGACAGCCTCCAAGCACCTCCGTAACTCAGAATGAGAAAAATGAGACCAGGCTTACTCGCAATGACATCCAGTCGGAGAAGTGGTCCATCAGCAAGCACACGCAGCTCAGCCCGACTGACGCTTTTGGAACCATTGAGTTCCAAGGAGGAGGCCACTCCAATAAAGCCATGGTAACCCTGTTTTTCTCTTAAGATAAATAATGCTGCTAGCTAAAAGTGAGCATTCACAAAGAATGAGCAATGTTCTTTCTTAACTTCATGCTAAAGTATTATCAAGTGTAGGACTGGAATGTATGTTTTTATGTATCATGTGCCAAAGAGTGAGTGAACAAAAATTAACTGTAAAAGCTGGAGTGCAGTGTGAGAGGCGCTGCCTTTATGAAGGCTGTAGACACATTAATGTGCTGCTGTCTTTATTCTGTTCCAATGGCTACTCATCCCTCTTCTTCTGAATAATTTTAGAATTCAACTATGATTTTCCATTGCTGGCTGTGTCTGCAAAGCTGACAAATTTTAGACATACCAAATTCCCTCTAGTGGTCCTCCAGACAGGTATTGGGAGATAGACCAGTTACACTTATAGCTCATATTTCAGTGAAATATGAGGCTGCAGGAAGTGTCTAATCTAGGAACTAGGAAATCCCTTGAGCAAGAAATTACTCCTTCCCTGTTGGTGATACCAAGGTGTATTGATCCAAAGGCTATGCTCCACTAACTTGGAGAAACATTTCCGGCACACACACTAACCCATTGTGTGTGTTTCTCCTATTTAGTATTATATGAAAGGAACAATCTCTCTGACTCTATCTAATGTGCAGAACCTGTACTTTGGGAATGACAGAGGAGTATGTGTCTAGCACTTCATGGCCAAGACACTGCTTTGGCAGTGAGGGTAAAAGCTGAACTCCTGGACACCCTGCAGAGTAACCTGCCCAGCAATCCAGTACTGTTTTCTGTGCATGAATTCTTCCCAACAGGTGTCTCAGATCTGTCATAATGAACAGAGATTAGAGACAGTGAAAAATCTCAGGTACTATGCTAGCCAGGGCGAAATATTTTCCTCAGATGTATACAGAGGTGCTGGAGTTGGAGTGACTACTCAAGTGGATGGTTCTGTTTGTGCAGATGGATGGCTTCTTTTAATAGAAACTAGAAACCACTGCTGCACCAAGAAACAGAAAATCAGGTAATTTCTCTGAGAGTATCACAGACATCATAGGTTCAATTGATAACCAATCATCTAAAAATCTGAAAGGCCAGAGGTCCAAAGATATAGTAATGAATGTTATTATCCATGTACGGATTCTTTTCATTGAATCAGTTTTATGAGAAGGGATAATCACTACAGCTTTTTCAGTGATGTCCTTTAAGATTTCTATAAAGAAATAAACAGCCCTGCCTAGACAAAAGTGGTCTCAGAGAGCCAAGAAATGATGAAGATTTTAGGGAAGCTGTTGACACCAATTCTCTTAGAAGATTTCTCATCTTTGCTAAGATTCTGATGTCCTGGCATACTGTCAGAAGAGACAGGACATGCTCCAAGATTTATGCTGTATGCTCAAAGAAGTGCAGTTGAAGTGAAACTGTGGAGATAAAACTGGTAATCAACATATAAAGGACAGAAAAACATTGTCACAGAGTGCAGTCAGGAGTGAAACCATCAACTATTTAGAAATAATTTATAAAAAGAGAATGGAGAAAGGGACTTAAACTCTCAGAAAATGAAATAACTAGTTAAAACTTAGGGATAAATAAAGACAATGAATTTATTGCTGGAAACTCTCCAGATTTATTTTTTCGGACTAGAATCAGCAAATTGTACATGCCATCTATTTGTAATCATTAAACCCTACCAAAAATATGGGAATAAAACAAATTCTTCATTCATTAAAAAAATCTATAAAATCTCCAGAAATTTGATTATTCCACTAGTGGGAAAAGTGCTTCAAATTAAACAATTCAGTAAATATCTCTTGAATGGGTTTTGTGCTTACTTACCACCAGTGAGAAAAGTACCTTTCATAAGACCAAAATACAAATAAGGAGAAGGCTTGCATAACCATTTAAATGGAAACCAATTAAAGAATTTTTGTATAATGTGTTTGCCACAGAAAGCAGTATGAAGATGTCCTTGTGTTCGTATTTCCAGACCCAAACATTATTTTAGGGTAGGCTATAGTCAAAAAGTTGCCTAACTAGTTGTTGCAATTTTATTAATAGAAAATTAACCTCCTACCTTTGCATTTACTGGGTACTAGGATTTTCCCATAATAAATAAAACTTAAAATCAAAAGGATTGTGTGGAAGCCAATAATTTGCACAATGAAAGGAACCTACTGACTTTTTCAGCAGAAAAGGGGAAAAGGAAACCTATTGATAAAATAAGGCTTGAATAAAAAGGAGCAAGTACCTCTTGGAAATATTCTTGTTCAACTCTACATTCTCAAACCCAAATGCAGAGAAGCTGATAGTGTTGATAAAGGAAGAAAGGTAGAGGGGAGAAAACGTGATAGTTTTATTCCTTTCTAAAATTCTTTTCTAAAATTCCTTTCTAAAAACGTGTTAGTCATTTTCTAGGTACTGTTTACCAAATAATGCTTATAGCATGCAAGCTGTTTTTTGCTGCAATCATAGTAGGTTTATATTGTGCCTATTGGCTAATAAGATAACCTTACAAAGCTGCAAGATTTGGCAAGCTGACCAAATCAAGGAAAACCTCAGGGGAAAAAATTGGCATTACATTTTCCACCTATTCCCTATTTTATTTCCTGAAACGGATGCCCTCACATGAAAATTACTAAGCAAGGGAAACATCAAACTGAGTAGTATTTTGTTGGTCTGTGCTAACAATAAATTTTTTAAATTTCTCAGAATTGGACTACAAAGAATTAGATGGGATTTGTTAATAGGAACCATAACCTTAGATTTATAATTGGGAAACCAGGAGTAAATGGAACAGATTAGTGCATATAAAACTGACAAATAATTATTTCTCCACTTGAAGTAACAGAATTAGATTTTAATGCAATATATATAGTAAGTATAATTATACTTTTCATGATACAATATTATATCAGCTGCCACCAGACAACAACAAACAGATCTTTAGCTGTGGAAATGAAAATTATACTGAAATTATAACAGAACACATGGATTTGAAAAAAAAACAGCAAAGATGGCCTGCATATTATCAATAGAACTGACTGAGCCATTAATTTCATTTTCGCAGCCGCAGGGAACAAAAATTCCCAAACAGCATGACTTTTGCTAATGCCATGGAGTTATTAAAGTATCTTCAGTGCAGCTGCACTATCATCCTTAAATCAATAATAGCTCAGTATTTTGTGGAGGAATTTAGACAGAAACACATACCTGAGATTAGGTAACACTGGGTAACAAGATCAGCTACTAAAAAGGCCTTTCCTTCAATTTCATGCAACCACAGATGGTCCTGAACAAGACTATGGTGTTTAGATCTCTGTCAATCTCATATTTTCTTTACAAGTGACTCATCCCATTAATATGTAAGAAATGCAGTTAACAGTCTTGCCTGTCTGCATTTCTTTTGTTTTTGTAGCAGATTTTCAAATTTAGTAACTGTAAAGAGATGTGAAAAGTTTTTGGATGTACGTAAATTTCATTACTAGGTTTTGCAAATAAAATTGATAAAAATACAGGAAAATTAATAAAATATGATCTGCTTACACTAGCTGGCTTTTGCAGTTTAGGAAGCAACATGCTTATCTAACTTTACACTAGCATTTTATTAAGGCAGAAAGTAATTATCAAACTAATGTGAATGATTCCATTCCAATTAAAAGCAATATTCTGAAAAATTTGTAAATATATTCTGTCCTTCAGTGTACAATTACAGTCTTTCTGTGATGCATTTTGCACTGCACTTGTGCAAACTAAACCCATTTTTAGTATACACTATCTGCTTTTGCACACACACATACCCCTAAATGTTTTCTCATTAATTGGTGGGCTTGGATTGTCCATAAACTTCTTTAAAGGATTGCTCTTTGCTGAACTGAAGTTTCTTTCATCATGGGTTTTCAGGGTTAAATGGAAGATGGCTGTTTGAGAAGCCTTTGGTGAGTTAAACAGATTCCTCCTCGCTGAATGCATTTCAATGATACATTTCATATGCAGAGTAAAATCCTAAAATATGTTTGCAGCTGCAAAAGAAAGGAAGTTTACTTCAGTGTTATCTGCTTTTCTTATGGTGCACAGAAACATGAAAGAACATCAGTAGAATTCCAATGAACATTAACAGTTACTTAGACTAAGTTGCTAATATTTAGAGCCTTAAAACTTTATTAAGGATATTTAGAAGTCGTTCACAGAAAAAGGTATTTTTCTTGGTTTAAAATGCATTGAGTTTTACAAAAACTGTATTAAAAGAATGCCAAAAAGTCATCAGGGCTTTTGAGAGGAAAAAAAAAAAAAGATAATCCTGTAACTTGCATAAACCATGAAAAGACAGCACACATTGTTTCTGTTATAGTAAATTCTTAAAAAATATTTACAGAATTTAAAAGATGGTGTTCTACATGGAGAAAAAGAAGAGATAGGGTTTTTTTGGATAAAAACCATTATCTAAAGCCCATGTAAATCAATGAGGGTCCTTTCAGTGGTTGTTTAATGGAACTTGGATTAGGCCTTAAGGTGTTAAGAAGAAATAACTTATTCAGAACCAATCTGGCTTCAGTCAAAGTAGGAGGCTTTTTGTTGAATTCAATGAGAATTACATCTAATTTGTGAGGATCACATTCTGAGGCAACCAGTCTTTAATTTGAAGACATATCTGTGGTGATAGAAACTTAAAAGAGTCACCAAAAAATAAAGTTACCAAAAAGAAACACAGGAGCAATGTTAAAATGAAGATCAAAAAATGTTGTCTGAATAGATTTACTTTCAGAAATACAACAAATTCTGCGTCTCTTTAATTTATTCACTGACACTCTCATTTGCAATCATTCACCAAGTACTTTAATGAGACAGCTGAGCTTAAGTAAATAGTAGCAATTCCACTTCTCAGGAACTTTGACTTTTGCCCTAGGGCACTGGAGTCGAACTTGGAAGTGTCTGTCTGTTTGACTGATGGTGGACATAGGTTTGTTTTAGAGAACACTTGACAAAAAATGTGAAACAACAATTGGCAACGAACACACTCCTGCTGACTGCCATTGTGCTAGCCTAGGGATGCAATGAGCATTACAGCTGGAGCTTGATGCTTTGTCCTTTCACATCCCGTGTTGATGCTGGGGTCAGGTCAGCCTGTAGATTTTGTGATTCAGAACTGTACTTTTGCTTCCTAACTTGCCCTGCTTTACTAGCACGTAAAAACTCAATTCTTGCATCCTTCCATATACTTCTCCCATAAAGAAAGGGCGAAATCATTTCTCATTAGAACTGATAGTTTCTACAGCTGACAGATACACTAGGCATGGAATTTCATAGCACAGCAACATAGCAGTTTGGCTTAGATTCAAATTTTGTATCTGCCTCTAGAGGCTATAGCAAGACAATTCAGGAACAGCAGAAATACTCATTAGCATTTAGCAACATTCTAAGCAAAAACTGTTAGGGCTAAATATTCTATTACAAGATTGGAAGACATGAATTTTTGCTACAGGCAGAAGTGGCCTTAAAGGTGTGATTTATAATTTAATGTAAACTTTTAAAAATAGGACAAAATTCTCTTTTAGTTACTAGCTAACATATTAAGTAATGGCAAAAGAGTGAATTCAAGTATGCCAAACTAAAAATTGCCTCTGTAAGACCAAAAATTATTCAAATAGAAATTGAATGTTATGCACAATAGAAAAACCATGTTTGGCATCATTGCCAAAGATTTCTAAACCAGTAAATCCTATCTCACTTTATTTAAATTTTAATTTACATGAAAAAACCTTAGATAATTATTTTCCTTAAATTTCCACTTTGTAAAGTAAAATTATCCTAAGTATATAGGGGGTTTGCCTGCACTATAAAAAGCAAGCAGTTGCTTCCCATACAAGTTGTCTACATTTCAAATAAATGCAAGAATATTCACTTTATAGATTTATATTTATTGGAATCCAGTGGTCTTCTTCATGTATAAGAGGCATAGACATAAGAAGGTGGGAACAGTGCAATCACGCATTCTGAGGTATTTTTTCTAAAAAACTAAACAATCAAAAAAATAACCAAGAAAAATGTAGTCGCTGTCCAGGTTAGATAATACTCATCTGATGCTATTTCTGCCTTCGTCTTAATATCATCCCAGATGATGCAATGTCATGTTTTCAACATATTTTTATGGCCATTGCCAGTATGAATTCACCTTAATTATCTCGTTAAGACTTGCAGTCTGTCTTCACCAAAAAGCAGAGTAAGGTACTCTGTAATTGAGGTACGAGTGATTCCAAACCAAAGACCCCATAGTTTGACCAGCAGTTTTCATGTAGGCCCCATGAACGATGTTGTCTATGAATGCCTCCAGTTGCCCTTTGCAGCCCCACATCTCCCTTAAGACATAAAAAAGGAAGTAAGGATCATTCATCTTATACTCCCTCTGATGTGTTAAAACTTTGAAAATCCTCAAACCCCAATTTAAAAACTATTAAGTCTCAATCTAGTCAGTGGGATCAGGTGCCGTACAAGATTTTGTCTCACACTGGAAATTGACGAAGTAGCTACTGAGAAGGCAGTAGCCTCATCTATATTAATGAGCTTGACAGACGTGAATACTGTGGGTTTTTGTGCCCAGTGGCTGTTGTGAGTTTGCCTGGCTGCTGCAGAGAACATTACTGTGCACTGAGGTGAATGTGCATTCCCAAGTTCTTCAAGCTTTCAGTTTGGTGTGCCCCCCCGCAACTAATTGTGCAAACAGTCTTCTACTTCCAGAAATGTTAACAGTCGATGTTTATTGTGCAACAATCCATTCTTGCAAAATATCTGTCTATTAGCAGTTTCCTCTGGAAAATGTCAAGTCCTTATTTCTTATTCAACTAGAAAGGAATCCACTTTATTATCATATGGTATTGCCAGAAAAGAACAAACTTTTGGCAAGAAATACTGGTTAAAGGTGT
>VWYO01012963.1:75419-126098 GCA_013400275.1 Rhadina sibilatrix | reverse complement strand
AAAAAAAAAAACAGAGATATCACCTGTTCTCAGAGTGCGAGTACTGCCCTGCTGTTGGCCAGCTGCTCTTTAGGTTTTCTGAGACCGACTCCTTCCCTTCTGCAGGATGAAGAGCTTACAGAGTACCCTTTGCATGACAATTTATAACAGCAAAAGAAGTTTGTGTATTTCTTCGTGCTGGCTAAGGATTGATCAAAGTTAGGCAGATATTCACAAGGGAAAAAAAATGTATACAGAGAGATCTCTGGCTAAAGAATTGCTAGCACATTATTTTTAAACAATTGTGTCTCAATTAGAGATCTCTTTAGAATTACAGAGAGAGGAAAGCTTATGAATAAATCAATAACTTATTATATTTCTGTCTGCAAGCATTTATGTCAAATTTTGAGCATACATATTTGTGCATTAAAAGCACAAGACCTGAAAAATGAACCATGTCAGAACTCTGAAGGATATTCCTTGCAAATGAAGGATAGCCCAGCTGAGTTTTCTAACACCTCATTACAGCAT
Source organism: Rhadina sibilatrix (assembly GCA_013400275.1). Lineage (NCBI taxonomy): Eukaryota > Metazoa > Chordata > Aves > Passeriformes > Phylloscopidae > Rhadina > Rhadina sibilatrix. The sequence continues at coordinate 125,588 of VWYO01012963.1, read as the reverse complement.
TTCTAGGGCTTCATTTTACAGTTTTTCAGTTTTGTTTCTCCAAAAAGACAAGACATACATAAAAAAAGCAGGGAATAGCATTGCTAAAAAATCTTTGAAGTATCAGTCAGGATGCCTCAACACAACACCAATTCTTTTGCCATGTTAGTACAGTATTCCCTATGTCAATAGGCACTCACCAAAGTAGCTGACAGCCAAATGTGGCCCCATGCTATTATTTAGTCTGTCTGGTGGATATGAGTGGGGTAACTCTGGGGCAATTTACTCAGTCTGCTGCACAGTTTCTCCTGATCAAATCCAATCAAAGGAAGTGAAGCAAACTCCCCATTAAACAGAAACTTTCTAAAGCTGTTGTGAACAGAAACAACTGCCCTTTTACTGATGCTAGGAGTGGGTCAATAGTTTTTCCAAGAAAATTGAAAATGTGGTGTAATATCATGTGTACAAGATGTGGAACTCCCCTGCATTTGTGTGTTTCCAGTTCTGGATGAGCCAACACTGGAAGCATGATGCTGGGTGGGGTCTGTGAAGGAAGAATCAAAGAATTTGGTCGGGGCAAGTTGAGATTTAACAGCAATGCTCTAGACAGTCAGCAGCAGACAGTGTATACAGTGTATGTGTATAGTCACCTGGGCCTTTGGAGCACTGGATTTTGAAGGAAGCAGTGGACATTGATACTATTGAAATAGATTGCCATGTAAAACCCTTTAAGCCATGTCTGCAGCTGAAAGGGCAGTGTTAAGGTTATTTTCTACTTTACACATAAAAGACAATAATATTCAAGTTCAGTACCTTAATTTTGATTTTTTTTCTCTTGTTTCATCTTGTCAGCTCATATCTTGGAATTGATTTAGTTCAGAGGCTCTTTTTTCTTTAGTGTACCTTCTTTTTGCTCTGTCTCTAAAATGCAGGTGGTCCGACCATACCAAACGATGTCCAATCCCATGAGCAAGCTGACAGTGCTGAACAGCATGCATTCTCATTTTATTTTGGCTGACAATGGTACTACTGGTAAATATGGAGCAGAGGTGAAGCTTCGTAGACACCTGGAAAAGCACATTTCACTTCAGAAGATAAATACAAGTGAGTAACATGTTGCTTGTTTTCCTTTATAATTGCAAAAACCACTCAGTATAAAGAAACAATAATTCTACATATCTGAGGGAGATGTTCTACTGTCTATGGTGACCATGAGCCACAGAAAGCAAATAATGATGAATAAAGATAATAAAATTTCGTAATAGGGTGCAGTGGTTAAAGGCACAGCACAAATACCTGGATTTGTTTCTGCTAAGTTTCAAGCAGTATTTGCTGAGGTTCAGATTCCACTCAGGCCTATGGTAGCCTCTCTTCTTTAGAACTGTGTACAGTTAAGTTCTCCTTCATTCAGTAAAGAATAAGGTGAAACTAGTAAAGTTAAAGAAAAGGATGACAAAGCATAAGGGAGAGCATTTTATTATAAGTGTTTTGCCAGTTGAAGAGACACTGATATTTACAGGCAGTGGGAGTGTTCCATTTTTCACTGTGTTTATTATCTCCTAGGCAGCTGTCATTAGCCAAAGCCAGAAGCTGAGTTAAGAGGTTAGGTGTTCCTTCCACTTCATCTTTTGCAACACCGATGATACCACGTCATGACCAGACTGAAGTCCAAGTTTTTCTCTCAGAGTTATATTTTTTTCTTTTCACATACCACTTTCCTACCTAAAAGAAAAAATAGTCACCTTAGTAAGCACTTCTTCATGGATAAAATAAAATATGATATCTCAATACTAGTATTATTTCTGTAGTGTAACCACACTTGATGCTTGATGTAGTGTACACATGCTTAGAGATGGAGACTTAATTTCAATTCTGTTTTTGGTCTCTCAAATAAATATCAGTGTTGTACCTCCATAAGGTTTCTTTAGGAATGCAAACAGATCTAGTTTTTCAAAAGTGATCATATGCAGCCTTTCTGTTAATGACTCTCTTTAAACATGCAATTTTGAGGAATGGTGAAACTTTTTGTAACATAGGCATGTGAAACTGGAATGAGACTAGGGCAAGAATTTAGCTCTCAGACATCAGATGACAAGGAATTACAGGCAGGCCTAGTTGGGTGAACATAACCTAGAATGTTATTCATGCTTGATAATGTTTTCTGTATGATGAAACATAGAATTGGTGCTTAAATTAAAATGATCTGCCACTTACAGCCTTCAATACCACTGCATGAATTCCACTCACTACAGGCTTATTGTTTTTAGGATATCACAATTATATTGCTTTTTCTCAGGGAGCACTATGTAGATATGCACAAAATGTGTGCATCATAAGCAGTGGCTGCATGTCTGGGAGCTTCCATAGCAGGTGAAGATAGTATAATCTAATTCTAGCTTGACCAGCAACAAAAAGGCACACTTGAAAATGGCATATCATGAAAATACATAAAATTGTGGCGTAAATAGAAGTTGTTTTGAGGGCATTTAAAAGAAAAGTGTGACCTTTTGCAGTTTACAGCACAACATTTTGGTGGCAAAATCTTATCTTAAAAAATAAATCTCTTTAGAGAGATTTAACTTAATTCAGATTTGTCAAGAGTCTTATCTTTTAAAAAGTGACTGATGGATGAAACTATAGTCTTTGGTGGTTCAAGTCAAATGCATGCCTGACTTCTTCAGACATCTACAAAAAATGAAGAATTTCTCTTCTCTGGTTTCTTTCTGCAGTGTGCCCCACACACAGAAGTAAGCATCCTCCTTTTCACTTTCCTCTGTGACAGAGACTCTCTACCTTTTAACCACTCCCTCGCTCTCTCTCTTATAAACACAAAGATTGTTGGATCTCACAGCACTTCCTTAAACTAGAAATGTGAAAAAATTGTTCAAAAAGAAGGCTGCCAATAAGATTTTCCATCTTGGGTCAGTGACATCCATAACGTTTGTGCAATATTTTGTTTTTCCTTGCTTTAAAAGAGGTTGACTGAGTCCTGCCCACCCTCTAGTTATTAGGAAGTTGACCAGATGGATGAGAAAGACCACCTGCCTTGTTGGGTCAGCCAAACAGATGGCCAGTTTCTTATGCTTTTCTTTACCCTTATTTAGAGCAGAGCAATGTAGATCCTCCATCCTGTGCATGACAGGGCATTGCTGCCAAGGGATTTTTATCCAAATGGGAGTCTGTGCAGTCATGCATATATGACTTTAGTTACCACATTCCAGTTGCAAGCATGTGGAGTGGGGGAAAACACTGACAACATCACAATTTTCTTTGTGAGAGAGTCAGGAGAAGGTGCAGTTTTTAGTTAATCACAAAAAAATAAAAAAGAGTCTGCTCTGGAAAACAGGACAGATTAAGGAACTTGTAAACAATTGATAACTTTTTATTTCACAGCCTGCCCTTCAATAGTAGTGCTGAAAGTAGATTTTATTCTTATTTTTAAGCCTGCCTGGGTTTTACATGCTAGACTTGTCATTTCTTCTTATTTATTTTGCTTTGCTTTAACTATGTCTTTCTCCAATGCATTGATAGCTCTTCTGGATATTTGGGGTCACATACTGTTCACAAAGGGAAGCTTTAAACTTGTTCTCACATATTAAAGACACAGAAAACGGCATTCCCTTCAAATAGACTAGAACAGGGGCAGTCTCTTTTATAAAATTTAAGACTAAATTAGGTCATTAAATATGTCAGATAATTCCAAAAGTCTCAGGTGTTTTTGTTCCTAATATGGCATCATTCTCAGCAATTCAGGAGTATCTAATTTCGTGAATAAGTGCACTATAAAATTAGAATAAGAACAGCAAGAATAGTAGGAAGAAGAAGAAGAAGAATCTCCAATTATGCCCCTTACGAACACCAGGGAAAATATTTTATTGAGTATTCTGTTTTCCACTAATTTTTTTTTATGTTTTACCACTTGTATTGCTTTTATTTTGTCCTCAGCAAATACTCAAGAACTAAAAAATGCTTTTCAGAGAGGCAGAGAGTAACATTTGTGGCCCTGAGCCTGCAGGTTCAGCACAGAGTCACTCAGTTGTGCAATTGCCTAGAGGTCAATTTGATGCTTTAATGCTCAGCGCAGGTTTTTCTTATTTTCACAAAGGAATACTATTTTAACACAGCCCAGCAACCACCTCTTGAAGTGAGCCTCAAGTTGTCTCAAAGCCCTGGAGTTTCAAGGTGCATAATTTTTTAGCATGAAATGTTGAAAGTAAGAAGAACTTTCCTGTAAGTGTTTCAAGATCAAAAGGAAATATTCAAAGTGATCTGATCAGAAATGTTTCTGGTTTCCAATTCACACAAATTTTTGGGTTCTGGACTTTTTCTGGAATTTTCAAGGCACAGTGATTATTTGAAAATATACACTGGAAGGAAAGAAAGATATCTTTGTAACTATCTCTGCCATAGCGTTTATTTGTATAGCATTACATGTTAATTCAATAGTTCATGTAAAAGTTTTTACATTGAAATATGGAGTCCATTCCAAAAATATTGCATTAATGAGCAGAAGATTCTCAGGATAAGAATATAGAGAGTTTTAGCATAAAAAAATGCCCCAGCTCAGAAGGGAGATGCAGTACTTGGAGGGCAGTTGTGTTTCCATCTCTGATGCTTTGCTTACACTGTTCCATGGCAGGAAGGGATCTATGGCATGCCCAGCTGACGTAAGCCACCACAGTCAGTTTACTGATTTCTGGTTCACTGCTTCTGGTGCTCAAGAGACTAAACTCTGTCTCATTGCCTTGAACACAAGACAGAGCTACAGCTGTCTGTAGAATGACAGATTGCACATAAACTGGAATAGACCTCTGAAGGTCCCCAGTCTGAGTCTCTTCTCAAAGAGGAGAATTTCCAATGCTGAGTAAGTTTGTCTGTAGCTTCATTTAGCCAATAACCTCCAATAGTTAATATTCAATAAGGACTCCAGCAAAAGGCTTAGAAACTTCCTCCAACCCCATCACCAGTGTGTTATCTGAAGCCCACTAACTGCTATTGCTGGACATTTTCCCTTCAGGGGACCTCACCCTGTGAAGAAAAAATGTCTCTTTAGCATCCCTGCAGATGGTTATAGGGCAGGTATAGGATAACTCCTTAGACTCCTTTTCAAAAGGTTAAACAAGTACTGCTGTCTCAAACTCTCCTCCTTAGGCCACTACAGACCTTAGCATCTTTCCTCTGGATGCTTGCCAGTTTCTCCTCATCCTTTGTGGACTGCCCAAACCTGAATCCAGTGCTTCAGCTACAGCCTCACTAGTGATGAACAGAGAGCATGGGGCAAAATCCCACACTTGACACATTGCTCTGATGTAGCCCAAGTGCCTGGCATGCTTCATGTGCACCAAGAGCATTCTGGTGTCTCTCATTCATGTGGGCACCCACTGAAACCCTGAGTCCATTATTTAAGGATAGGGTTATCCGATTAGAAAAAAAAAAAAAAAAAAGATGTAAGTTTTAGTCTGAACAGCCATAATTTACCTTGGAATTCTTTTTTTTAAATGAGTAAGAAAAATTGCAATTTATGTGGGATTTTTCAAGTTTGGACTTGATTTTCGTAAATATCATACAAGTCCTTAGTGTGTTTGAGATCTGGAATNTGGGGAAGGCAGAACAATTTTCACCAGTATTGTCACTGGTTTCAAAATCAAGGGATATCTTATGATCACTCGGGATGTAAAAGTGCAGCTAGTCTATTTTTTCCCCTTTCTGTCAAAATACTAGTGCAGAACAAGAACTTAAGGTGTCACCAAACAGATGATCTATAAACAGAAAAAGGAAATAAATTAAGCATCTAAGTACTAGAGATTACCTGTTGCAAATTCTCAATTATAAAATTCTTGGACGCTAGCAAACTGTTTTTCCAAAGTGCTGTAGAATGGCCTGGTCATTTGCTAAAATGTACATCATTACCATTTCTGCAGAACATTGCTGAGTAGCGCAAGAGGCACATCAGTCATGCCTTGAACCAGAAATATAAAAGAAAGTCTACAACATGTGTGTTGGAAGTTACAAGTCATAAAATATTCATTCCTGCTTCTCCACAGATGGTTAGATTAGAGTAATTGCCAGTGTAGCAACTCAGCTAATACATTTAGTCTGAGAACTGTTAATCATTTTCAGACAAAGTCGCTCCAATAGGTTGACATGCCGTGGGTTTCACTCATATTGTGATTAGACAGAATAATGCTTTCTCATTAACAAGTGTCGTCTAGAATTATTTCATATTACATAAAAAGGGCCTCTACCAGCACTTGCAAAATCTTCATCCTACCTAAAACTTCTACCCTTTGGCTCTGCATTCATGCATTTTTATAATATTGAATTTTGCATTTTTATAATATGCAGTTCATTCCTTCTGTTTTCACTAAAGCCTTCCTTTCACATGGTATAGTTGTTGCTGTTAACTGATTTTTTATTGCTGACTGAAATATTCTCAAGTCCTTGAAGAGCTCACAGCATGGTTGCCAAGCACTTCCATCCAAATGCTTACTTTCCTTCATATGAATGCTCTTACTGGAGCAGAGGAGCAAGAACACAGATTATTTTTATATATAAGAATCATTGCACATTGCACATATGAAATCTTTTAATTTGAGTGAAAGGTGAATTAATAAGAATGCTGTACCTTTTTCTTTAAAGGAACGTGTAATTTTGTCAGCAGAATCAGAATCTGGATGTGACACATAGCATAAGCATAACACACCACAGCACAGCATAGCATGCACTCACAGCATGTTCTTGTGTAAGCATAAGCATTTGGTGAAACATACAGTCATTTTGTGTCTTTCATGTACATTTCATGTCTTACACCACCTATGTGTCAGTAATAAAATTTGTGTTCAGCATGTGTTAAGAAGGAATGTGCCAGAAAATGGTAATATAGTGGTTCAAAGAGCAGAGTAAATAAGCTTTATGTGGTATTTGCATGACAAATGGCCTTGAAAACCTACTGACCACATGCTAATGAGAGTTTATTTTTAAATCCAGGTATTTTACTTATATTGAAGGCTTCATACATCAAAATATTAAAATCTTGGTCAGAAGACTGCCAGAATTTTCTGTTCTCTGTAACTATCTGAAAGAGGTTTTACATTCTTAGAATTTGCTTTGGAAATAGATGGAGTCCAGTCAGTGAGGCAGTGATGTTCAAATTGGAGTTAACAGCTACCATAATAGATTAAAATGTAAAAAGATCTAATGTTTCCTCAAATGATTTAAAAGATGATCCCTTACTTGTTAGATTTCTGACATTTTATAGTATTAGACACAGCCTCAGAGAAGGAGGCAGGTGAAAAGAATTAAATGAGGTAAAAGGACTTCACTAACATGAGGAATAACAAGCATATATAATGTCACCTAGCCAACAGGAGTCTAACCTGTGCTGATAAGGAGGGAAGACTTATTTCTGCTGTTGAAAAAAGCAAAGCAAAATTCCGTACTCTCCATAAAATTAGCTACCACCTTCTTCTTCAGAAACAGTTATGTGCAGAACAAAAAAAAAAAGGCAAAGAAAAAAAGCCCCTTTTCTTGGATTTTTAACAATTCCATTTCCAGGAGAGCCAGAAATAATGTAAAAATATGGATATGTAACCAAAAACATGTTTGAAACCAGAATGCTGAGCCAGAGGATGTAAAGGCAGTGTGTGTTTAATTGGAAATAGACTCCTTCAAAAAAAAAAAGCATGGTTGAAGTAGTTTGCTTTATTTTGTACATTTTATAAACTTTTCAACCTATTATAAATCTTTTAAGCCCTATACTCTTTAGCGATTTTGAAGGTTACAAGAACCACTTTCCAATTCTTGGTCCGTTCCTCCTTGGTCTGGTCCAGTACACACTGAAGCATGTTGATATTTCTGAGAAGATGACCACACCAAATCCTTAGGCTGTGTAGACCCACCTTGTGAAACTAATACTCTTCTTTCAGAAGTGCATTTCTGGAAGAATTGTCTCCCAGGACTTAATGCAGAATTTTACTGTTCATTATCGTGCTGCAGTTATTCTAATTTTGAACGTTCTAATTGGTGCTGAAGGTTTGCTCTACCTCCACTATATGCTGTTTGATAAACAGACCATAGGCATTGGAACCTGTGACCTTGTATTTACTCTTTCTTCTTTATAGAGCTGGTTAATGTAGTTGAGTTTTGGTAGGCCTGTGAGAAAATATTACCTCTGAGTTAGGAACTGATGGATAATGTTAGGTGATTTGATTAGGTAGAGAAGGCAGTTTAGACAGTATAGTATGTCAACAATATCTGTTCATGTGACCCGTGGACTTCCCTTTGTCATCCTATGCCTGAGAATATATGAAGGGGGCTGGGAAGGCAAAGGGACGTTCAACTGTCATCACTGGCACCTTCTCTGACCATTACATCATCATCAAATACATTAGAATTCTCATTTGATTCAGATTTTTCCTTCATGTTCTGTGCAGTCCTAGATGTATTTTCATAACTACATAGCTGGGAAGATCTAGGTGCAGGCTGCTTTCTAGGAGAGGAAGTTTGCTGCAAGATTGAAAATCTGACTCCCGTGAAGTTTCAGTAAAACCTAGAACTATTTGAAGTTTTCACTCATTTTAGATTTTGTTAGAGATTGGAGACTTGGGGTTTTTTCATGAAAAGCATCATGATGTTTGTTGCTCTGGCATTGGAGACAAACATACCTCAGAAAGGGCTGAGAAAGCAAAAGGTTAAAAATCATTCTTGAAGCACACAATAGATGCATGCAAGTGGATCTATAAATTCCTTTCACGAACTTGACTTTAAACAGATGAGTTTGTTTAAAACACATGTTTTCATATGTTTCATATAGAAGAAAAAGAATACAGATCTTTCAACTCCCTATTTTTTGGACATTTTAGATTTATTGAATTTCTAAAGCTGCAAAATTAAGAAACACTATTTTAGGATGAATCCACTTCAGCCGATTTTCTGCTGTTTTGTATCTCACCTGTTGTAGTTTTCTAAAACAGATGAGAATAAGGGATAATTTTATGAGATTACACAGAGTCAAATATGTTGAAAAATAAGCAAAATATGTCAAGAACACCTCAATATGTAATATGAGGTAGTGTAGAATTTGGTTATGTTGCAATGCGATAGCTTTCTAAAGTTCTGCATACAGTATGTGGTAGTGCTCACATCCAAAGGGAGCCAGGGAAAGCACCAGGGAAGATCAGACAGAATGTGAGAATTTCTGAAACTGTAGTTGCTCCTGTGTGTCTTAGGCCATTGCCTAAGACGTGGTGATGAGCCCCAAGAAGAGTGAAACCAGTTAGGTCTTCTGGTACTGCCCTACTAAGCAGTTAACTGCAAGGACAGATAGGGTAAGTTTTGACTGAAATTCACAAAGGCTCTTTTGTGTGTGTGTGTGCGTGTGTCTTTGAACTTGAAGTGCCAGCTTTGAACTATGTATTGCCATTGTGCAGAAGGTAAGCGAGTGGTTATGTTGGTGCCTATGAGGCTCACAAATCCCGTGGTTTAGTCTTACACAGGCTCTTCCCATGTCATGTTTCTTCTGAGGACTCTCTTTATCCATCTGCAATGACAAAACCAAAAAAGATCAAAGAAGATCAAAAAAGATACCACAAATCTTTTCTTGTTACCATGCTGGGTTTTCTCTTGAGAAGTTTTCAGGATCAGTCCACTATTAAAAGAAGATATGGTTCCACGTGTTGGGTCCACAGATTTTCTGTCAGTGTCAGGTCTGGCAGGATGGCAGATATATCAGTAGGTAGATTTAGAGATGTGAGGAAGGAGCACTGAAGAAATAAAAATGAAAATGAAAGTATCAAGGTAGAGAAGAGGAGAAAGGAGAACAGACTGGGACAAATGTAATACGATCATATTCCGAGGAAAGAGGAGAATTAAAAATAGAGGAGATAAAAAAAAGATTATGGATTAAGCAGAAGGAGGCAGAGGAAGTGAAGATGTGATTGGGCTACCAAAAGGGAAATTATAAAGATAAGAATGCAGAATGACAGTGAGCATAACAAGGGGAACAAGGAGAATGAATGAAAATTACAAAGGAAAAAAAAACAAAGGTGAACAAAATTCATAGAAATTATTTTAAATTGTGTTTGGAAAAATAAAAAGGAAATAATAGCAAATTGCAAGGTTTCCTTTATTAGTAGTGGTTGTGTGTCATTCCATAATCATAATCCTATAATTTTATGAATTTCAGGAACACAGCAAATATTCTTAGACTTGCTTGTATTGGCTTACCAGATCAGTTTGATTTCTCTAGGCATAGGGCTGGTAATGAGTCTCCAAACAAATGGAAATTCCCCTTAATTTCTGAAAAAAAAAACTATTAAAGGTGTTCAGAAAAGAGTAGAATAAGTTTGATTTTTTTTTTCTCTTTTCTATTTCTATTTTTGGTTTTGTTTGTTTGTTTTTGGTTCTGTTTTGGTTTTTAATCTCTAAGTTTCTCTCCTTTTGTTACTGAACAGTTCTTGAAGGATTAAAAGAAATACCCATCTTATTTTTGCCATTCCTGGAATAAGAGGTTCTGCTCTAGTGAAGATGCTTGAGACAAGGGATGAGGAAAAGGGAAAGCTGACTGTAAAAAGTGCAGCTATGTGAAATTAGGTTTGAACTAGATGTGACATTTGGGAGATGTTCCTGTACTTCTTGGTAATAAAAGCCAGCATTCTTTTCCATTATCCTGTGAAGGCAATTCCCTTTTTTCCAATTATGTGATTGTTCTCGTGGTAAACATATTGCAGCTGTGATTTGGAGAGCTGGAGCATGCAGATACATTGTATGTGCAGGTGATCTTATCTCTTTGCCTTTTGCTATTGATATTTTAGCCAAAAAGGTGTCATACACATCAGAAGGTGTTTCCAAAAAGGCTAAAAACCACTGCCTACAAAAAGACCTGCGTTGTAATATTATTTCAGTGGATCTGAATTATTTTACGATGTTCTCTGTTATCACAGAGAAAATGTTGAAAAATAAGCAAATATGAAGGATCTGATTTATTTTACGATGTTCTCTGTTATCACTTAGCCTTTCTGAACTAGCTGGGACCATAGGGAATGCCACATCCAGAGGTGAGGCAGACACATTTGTGTGGTCAAACCTTTTAACAACTGTTGTAAATCTAACATCATTTTAAATCTATTTAAGTATCACTTACCTTGTGGTTAGACATACTGTATTAAAAAGCTGAAGAGCAATATTTGTTGACTCTGTATTACTTCAAGGCAAATATCAGTTGAGAAATTTATAATTATTTATTTTAATCTCACAGTGTTACACCAAGACTTCTGCTTATTAAAATTCCATGTCATGTGTAGTTGTTTATCCATTCTGTGTAGGTAGCTTGCACTAGGATACTCAAGTACTATGTAAACACTTAGAGTGAAATGTTTCTGGAAGCCACAGGTTTTATGCAGTGTTTCTTTTAGCCATTGTTAATACATCACACTGCTGCATACTCTGCTTGTCCCATGAAGAATAACAATAGCCTAGAAACTGAGCTTCTAAGACTGACTTCTTGAGCTAAGGATTTCCTTTATTTTTCTCTAACTTACCAGAACCACTAAGTTCTAAATATGAGTTTCAAGACACCCTTAAGCCTCTCCAAAAAATCATAAGGAAATGCTGTTTCGTAGTTTCAAATGCGAATGAGTAGGGCTTATTAGTCAATTTCCCCTCCAAAATCATAATTTATCATATATATTGAGGTTAAAAACTAAGATCAGATTTGATCAAAATGTAGTTAAAAGCTGTCAAAGTTCTTGTAACCATATCAGTATTGTTAGTGAACTTCACAACAGTTTTATCCATTGTCCACTGACAATTAAATCAGATTTTCTACTAAATACCTCAAATTAACAATCCTTGCATTAAAAAGCCCTGGAGTATAACCTCCTCTGTTGAATTAATAACCTGGGAATATGTCATCTGTTTGATATAATTTAGGTTTTTTACATTATGGAGCATTTGTGCAAATGGTTTATCTACATCCCTTTCTATGCACTGTGCATTGGCAAATATTTATAGGAATTCTAACATGGATATATCTGTTGATTTATATTTTTGGATTTGTTTGTTTATCAATCAGTAAGAGAGCATTGAGTTTACCACTAAGAGAAGTCATTATCCTAGGAGAATTTTGCAGTTAGAAGTAGCTCTTGCCCACGAGCAGCAGACCTTTTGCAGAATGTACACAAGGTAGTGGTGTGAAAAAAATCTAAAGCCTGTCATAAGGAATTTTCTACTGCTAAGAGTCTATTGTCTCATTATCTGAGATAGGCACATGCAGACCTGGGGTATGATGACCAGTGGAGAAACCTGCTAATTTATGTAGCCCACCATCTGCAGTACATCTGAGTCCAGGAAGATTTAGCAATCTGTGGACCTGGTGGGTAGGCCCGTGCAAAACCGTAGAGGCTCCTTGATTATGCAAATACACCTGCTTTCCTGAAGACCTGACAAGCCCTTCCAGGTCAGTGATGCCTCACACATTCCTGTACATGCCTAGGATAGGCTTAGGTTTTCTAGGAAGGCTGAGAGTCCTGTTTCTACATTGCACAGATGAGCAGTATGTGCCACGTTAGGAAAAGACATTGAGCTGTCAGGTTGACTGCTCATGCACCTTGTGAAGGTTTGTGCAGGCTTACTCTGCCCATCCTCTGGGACAGTTTGGGCTCTCTCAGTATGTCCACAGTGACTCTGTCTTATGTGTCACCTTAAGCCTGATGTTCCTCCATTGTATCCAGCCTCTGGAAATCTTGCTGTCCAGCTGCACCTTCTGCATGAGATGTGACACACGTTTTCAGCTATACGCCACTCCTGTGCTAGCTGCTGTGCAGTAACTCCTCCAGCAGGACAAGCACATCACAGACAGGCCCCACCATCACAAACAAATCCACATAATTACCGAATTCTCCAGTCAAAATTTCCAGGTAGGAAAAGAAGTGAACATAGGACCAAAATGACCTGATTAAGAAGCAAAGGTGGCCAGCAGGAAATGAACTCAGATGTGCCTACCACCACCAAGTTATGATACTGAAATATTTAGATAGACATTTCTGTCAGGTTAGTCAACTAGAATGTCTGTTTTATTTGACTGAACTCAAGGCTGAACTTACGAATAGTATACAGCATAGTGATATGTCCCAGTTACTCTTAAAACCATGCTTAAAAACACGAGTAGTAAATTCATTTTGTAGTAAATGAGGCATTTTATTCACTTGTTGGACTATAAAAATGTGGGTAACTCATGCTTAGCTCTTCCCTAAAAGAACAGTAATAATTTATAAGACAGTTATACATTATTTATAAATATACTCACAGTATAAAATATTCATATTTTTCCAAGAACTAGGAAAACAAAATAGGCTTCTGCAAAGCATGGTAGATATTTTTTAGTCCCTTTTCACACAACACAAACATTATTCAGCTTTTCCTTCCTTCCATTTCTAAATTCATTCATTTCTTCTAGTTTATTATTTTAATTTACATAGTTATGCATTACAGTTGTGTCAAGGGGAAAATGATAGGGTTTCTTGTATATTAACAGGAAAGCATACAAGTGCTATTTGGTGCACATTGGGAAAAATGTTTTAATGTATACATATGTTCCTGGAATCACAATTGTCAGAAAGTCTCAGGGCTCTGCTGCTGACCACAAAGGCAATTACACAGTAATGAAGCTTTAAGTTGACTACATGAATCTTTTGCACAATATTTAAGTCTAATTTCACCACCAGCATCCACAATACCTGACACTGTGAAACACTAAGCAGTCTAATCAACCCTACAAAAATCCATACTTACTGGAATACTCAAAATACAAGTTAATGTTTTAGAAATCAGTATAGTGATGAGAGTCAGGTCTTTGGTACTTTCTTCTTTTTTGCATGAATCATTATACTGAGTGAAAATTGTGACTTATTTTTCTGTATTCTATTAATTAAGTCATGAGAGGCTACCTGTATTTTTGGATTTATAGCAGAAATATTAAGAATTTAGTATGTGAATTGAAGAACTTATTAAATAGTAATATGCCAGTTGGAATGAGATGTTTCACACATACCTGCTCTTGGATCCAAACTTAGTATTTCTTTTGAAAATCTGAGAGGAAAAAGTCTCCTGTCTGTGTAACAAATTATTTTTAATAACGCAGAATAAAAATACAGAGACCACTCTTAAGATGGAGAACCCTTGATTTTGCAATCAGATATTTATCATCTTGAACTATTAGTTAACTAAGTCATAAACAACAGAGTGGTAACACATTAGTCAGCATTCACAGCTATTTAAGTCTGCAGATATACTGCTAGACAAGAAGTTTCCTCCACTTCCAAAAGAAGAAAAAGATTTGTTGAAACCAAAGCTCATCCTAGAAATGCTTTAAAAAGTGAACTAAATAAATACAAAAATAAATCTTCCATGTAGTTATCAGATGTCCATAATTTTTCAAATACTTAAAAATAATTCACCTGAACTTAAAAGGCTTTTCTGCAAAGGATATTAAATAAAAAGGTGATTAAGGTGTCATTTAGTACCTTTTAGGAAACAGAAAAAAGTACACAGATATGTGAAAATTAATTGTACTTTCTTCTGTGTTTGGAAAACAGCACCAAGTGGTAGATAGTCTTTCCTGATAGTAATGCATTGCCCTGTACCAAAGAAGGTTCTCTGCAGTTTCAGATTGGGCATGCTACTCTCTTTCAAGTTAATAAAATGTGAAACACAAAATTTTTAAGGTTGTATCTTTAGAGTTCTTACTTAGTGAAAACAACTTTAGCATCTTGCTGAAGATAGCCCATCAAGATGAGTGTTATCCTTAGGTTTTTTTCCCAGACTAGAGCAATTTTTTGGTAAATTCCACAAAAACACATGAATGAAAAAAAATTCCTTGTCAATCTATTGGACTGTCCGTTATAGTGCTTGGCATAAAGTTCCCACCTTCTGGATGTGTGCTAGGAGACAGCAGTTCCAGTACTGTAGTCCAGTTTTATGTCAGCAAGGTTTTATTTTGTCACTGCCTCCTTTCTGACAATCTCAACTTGAGCAAGAAACTCTTTCTGTAATGATGTCCTTGACATTGTAAGGAATGTATTACCTCCACATTTAGCATCGCATCTCACAGCCTGCCATTGTCCTTCCAAATGAAGTGTCTGAAACCAAAGGCTCCCTGTGGATCTATCAGCCACTGCCAGCCCTTTATTTGCAGACTACCATGCATGCACAAGCTGAAATTGATCTCTTACAAAGAATTTCTCATTCTTTTATTTCTGAGGAGATTCAGAAGGAAACAGATTTTGATTAGCAATTAAAGAGAGGTCTATCAGCTTCCTTTATTTCAGGGTGAGAGATTCTTGCTGGTGTCAGATGCCAACACTGCAAATTGTCCCAATGTTACATTAAGGCAAAGCACAGTCAGTTCTCAATTTCCTATCAACATAGCTGTAAATGCAATATTAGTATAGTCAGTCAGTGTCGTCAGACACACTGAAATTTTTCTGCAGACCATCTGCATTTGTTTCCAGATTCCTAATATTTAACAGCAGGGAAGCATCCAGGAACTTTTAGCATTGATGTATCAAAAAGTTAAATTTGAATCTACTCTGCATTTTGGGTGAGAGTTACTGAGCTGCAGACATCTCAGTATAAGTAGCTATGTTTTTGTTCTGAAATGAGTATCATGTCAAAAGTAATTTAAATATGATTGGGAACATAATAGAAAGCTGCGGATGTGATAATTCCCACTTACCCTTTTTTAAAATTCTGAGGTACTCAAGCAGGCCTGACCTTTTGTTATTTCACCATGTCTACTGACTTTCTTTCATGCTGTGGATGCCATTACTGATCAGAAATTAATTATCATAGATCTGTGGAAGTTTGTAACATTAGGGTCCAGACCTAGAACTTTCCTGAAAGCTGGAAGTGGTTATACTTCGAAGAAATATAGACAAAGTTTTAGTAACTGATTTTAAATATTAGTTTTCATTTCAGAAATTAAATGGAATAATTTGTCCACCAAACTAAAGAAACAGTAGATTTTTCCAAACAAAAATTATTTATGGAGAGCAATTAAATTTAAAATAAAAAATTTGCTGAAACTCAGACAGAGTTTCCCAAAGGAAAACAAGATAAAGAGATCAAGTTTGTGTTTAAATTAATTTTTTTTGTCTCACAAAGAAATGTGCCAGAATGATAAAAGAGATGCAGTTAAATCTGGAACTTAATTGTATATGATAAAACAAGGTTCACATGAGTTTGGGGGTTTTTTTAACTTAAGGCTACAAAGTTTCATTGAAGTCTGAATTGAAGAAAAGTTCTTTTTTTTTACTAGCCTCAAATTAGAGGATTGTTTTCATACTGAATGTATTTCTAAAGAACCAGAGAACAAAAAACTTGCCATCTGATTAACCACAGTGAAACACAACTGAAACTTGCAGAAACTCTTGTGACTATAAAGGCTCAAGTTTAAAATAATTATGTATGTTAAAAAAAATTAAAGGTTTTTTAAAGAATCAAAAGTTTCAAGAAGAATTTTAGACATGTTTTCAAATGGCCCACAAAGGCAAAAATAGTTCAGTTGTTTAGACTAATCATAATTATTTATATTATGAGAAGTATTTATCCAGTAGAAAACACTGGGAATGAACAGACTTCCAGCAGGACAGAACCTGCTTCAGGAGCACTTTGGAACAGTACACAAGGCAACTGCAATTATTATGTTTAGTGAGCATCAGAGCATCATTTCAATATGAAAAGTTTTCCCTTTTAGTCTTACAAGAAGGCTGTAAAGTCTTCACTCATCTGACAACCAGGAATCTTCTGAACTCCCTCTAAAACTGTTAATTTCTAATGTGCTGTATGTGCTATATGTCATGACTGATGGTATTCAGTCATGGTCCCTTTCCCCACTTAATTTGCTCAGGAAAATAAGTCCAACTTACTGACTCTTGTCTCATAAGAGGACATCTTTATTCCACATTCCTTTTGACTTTTTCCTCCATTCATTCCAGTTAGTTCTTTCTGAGCAAGCCTGAGCACAGGTACAGATAGTATTTTGGATGGAATTTCCTGAGTGGCTTGCACAATGGCACTGAATTGCCTCTGTTTCCTCCTGAATATGTTTTGCTGTGTATATTTCAGGATCATAACTTTTCCTAGTAGTCTTGCTATACCAAAGACAGTTCTATTGTAATCAGTGTTTCTAGTATTTCCTCCTAATGAGTTCCCAGTTTACAGAAAAAATTATTAAACACCACATAAACGTCTCAAATTGTTTTGCATCTCAAATTGTGAAGTTTCCCAATTTTTATTAATCCTCAACATTATCCAGACCCAATCAGACATATTACTAAGACTATTATCTTACTAGCAAGTGTCTAGATTAGGTAGAACAGCAATTAAGAGAAGTCCTTATTATTAGAAAAAATTAACCCTTGATCTCTGTGCAAATCATTCTGTTAATCACCTTGTTAAACACCACCCTTCTTATGCTCTTTCATTAGCTTATATTTTATAATTCTACCTGTAGTTTTCTTAACCTAAATAAATACCCCACATTTTACTTAAGCTCTATGACAAAAAAGACAAAGACTAACAGTAGACAGAGGCATAACAATGCATGCTGAGAATCACTTCAGGAAACATGATGTTTCCTTCAAAATGGTTGAGGAAATGCCTAGAATATTTTCCTGTTATGTATACAAACTAGGGGGTTTTTTTCTTTCTTTCTTAAAGAATAGTTCATCTCATTTTTGACAGTAATTTAAGTCCTTAAAATTACTGAAAATCATTTGGTCTGTGAGTATTTCTAGAGGGTTTAACCATTTTTAATGTTCCAGGCTCACATTCTTACCTTTGCTTCTGATAATTGAACTGTCTCTAAGTGAAAACTTCATCAGACATATTAACAGTTGTTACATGGTTTTGTGCAACTTCTTTCAACCCACTTATTAACAGTGAAGGACACTCTTTTTTATTTTTGTTTCCCAGTAAAATATCAGAATTTTGTGCAGAATGCATATAGGTTTTCTTAGATAAAGCTACTTGAAAAGGAAGAAAAGCTTCTGTCAGGAAAAAAAAATGCTAATAGAAAATATTCAGCTTCTTCTACTGCCTGAGTCCTTTTGAATGTCCCCAGCCTCAGCTGGTTAAGTGACTACCATAAAAGCTCTTTCGGCTATGTTAATACCAGCCTGGCATCAGATTGCCTTTCTCTAAATCCACACAACTTTCCTGGCAGTCAATGTTAAAACTTTTGTAGAGGGCTCCCATGTAATTACACCAATGGTGCATAAAATGAAGATGCTTCTCCTTTAGTTAAGCTCTCGTTCAGCTCTCTTTGGAATAATGTCCCTGGTGTGGGGTCTGCAAATCGAGGAATGTGCTGCAAAATGGAGAGAATTCAGGGGAAAACTGTAAGACCGATTAGAATTGAAAAACAAGTATAGCACTGACTTGCAAGACAATGTGTTTAGTTTATTGAAGAGAAGGTTAAAGGGCTGCCCAGCTGCAACCTCAAAGTGGATCCCATACAGGATTTTCCAGTAGGAAAAATATCATAGACAAAATTTTGAAACCACAAGCAAAACTATTGGAAGACTCAAATGACATCGGTTCAAGCTGACATCATGCAAAAGCTAGACTACAGGCAAGATTCCAGCCTTGATTATGAACACGTGAGGAAGAAATGCAGTAGCTTCTTTAAGATTTCAAAACAAGATTTGATCTTTAAAACAAAGTCATGTCTATTTAAACATAACTATTGTATTTGAAACAGAAGATAATTCTACAAAATACTGGGGTTTGCACTGGAACTGATGAGATGACTACACTTGTCCAATCTGTCCTTAAAATACCTAATTTACTGAATGCATTTTCTCTAACATAACACTCTACAGTCATAATGGAGTAATTTCAGTCTGATTTTTTTTTCTTCTGTCTTCTGTTATGTTTTGTTTGCCTTGCTGGCTTCGTGGTTGGTTTTTTGTTTTGTTTTGTTTTTGTTTCCTTATCCTTGCGCTTATCTGTTTGTTTGTTTGTTTTATGTGTGTGTGTTCATGGGTTTTTTATTGGTTGTTTGGCTGTTTTGTTTTGTGTTGTTTTTGTTTGGTTTGGTTTGTTTCTTTCTTTTTTTTGCTCCAGGAATTGGCCAAGGGGTTCCAGTGGTGGCGCTTATTGTGGAAGGAGGTCCCAATGTCATCTCCATTGTTCTGGAGTACCTGCGAGACACTCCTCCTGTTCCTGTTGTGATATGTGACGGCAGTGGCCGAGCATCTGACATCCTTGCCTTTGGTCACAAATATTCTGAAGAAGGAGGGTAAGTCATTTCATAGTCAATGTTCTTTCTCTATCCATAGACTCAATTCAGTGGTAGAACACAGGAAATTATTAATAATACTGTAGAAAAGCAACACCTACCTCACATGGCTGTTTCCATTGTTGATATGGGTGAAATATTGAAGGTATTCAGAACAAAATGAAACAAGCCTTAAAACAAGCCTCATCTCTGAGCCTTCACTGCTCTAGGCTGTAGAGTTCCAGCTCCTTCAGCCTTTCCTCATATATGAGGTGATCCAGTCCCTTCATCATCTTAGTGGTTTTTTGCTGGACACTCTCCAGTGTGCACATCCCTCTCTTGTACTGGGGAAGGCAGATTCAGGTACATGACTCCAGATGTGTCCTCAAAAGTGGTAAGGAGAGAGGAAGGATCACCTGCTGAGCCTACATGCAGTCCCGTCTTCAGATCGCAGGTCATCAGTGAGGATGTTGAGCAGGATTGAACCCAGGACTGGGCTCTGAAATATGCCACAAGCTGCTGACCTTCAAGTGATCACAAACCTCTAATCCCAGCCTTTCACGCAGATTCAGTTCACCTCATTGTCTCCTCCTCCACCTCATACTTCATCAGCTTGTCTAAGAGGATCTTATGGAAGACAACATCAAAGGCCTTAGAGAGGTCTGCATGGGGAATATCCACTGCTTGCCTGTCATGTAGTAGTCCTGTCATTTCTTCAAGGAAGGTTATCAGGTCAAGCATGGCTACCCCCTTCATCATCTCCTTCATGTGACTGGAATAAATGTCCCATCACAGCCCCACAGACTAATAGGAAGCTGATGAGCCTGTAGTTCTCTGGAACCTCCTTCTAGTTCTGCTATAGAACAGGAGTGACCATTGCATTTCTCCAGTCCACAGATAATCCTTCCCTGATTGTTCAAATATTATGATTTTGCCATGACATCAGTCAGCTCCCCCAGCATTTGTGAGTACACTGTCAGGATCCATGAACTGGTGACATCATCTTCCACTTCCTTCCTCCAGACTTTCCTTCCAATGTCTGGAGCCTGAGACTGAAGAAGACTCTCAGTACTTGAGCTTCTTCCATTTCCTGTGTCACCAGGTCCCCTGCCCTACTCACTGAGCTTGGAGGAGGCAATTCCTGAATATTAACCAGCTTTCTTGCACCACTCTTCCCTCTAGTCTTACTGTGAGACCCTTTGAAAGATTCCCAAAGAGGACAAAGTCTATTCATTTCAAGGCCAGGATCTTGGGATTTGTTTTTTGCCCTCTCCCTCCTCTCAGCATCTAGAGCTCCAGGAGCTCATGGTCACTGCCACCAAGGTTGCCTTTGACCTTCACATCCCAATAGACTGAGTCCCTCGTTGCTGGTATGAGGTCCAGCACAGCATCTCTCCTCATTGTCTGCTCCGTTACTTGAGCCTGGAAGTTCTTGTGAATGCATTTCAGGATCTTCCAGGATTGCTTATGCTCTACTGTGTTGTCCCTCCAGTGGGTAACAGCGATTAAAATTCTCTATAAGGATAAGGGCCTGTGCACATATGTCTGACTCATCCACCCATGTTTTTGTGGAATTTACCACAAAATTGCCCTAGTCTGGGGAAGAGTAAGGACAGTGCTCATCTTGTTGGGCTATTTCCAGCAACACTGTTGTTTTCACTAAGTACATAATCCTATGCTTGATGATGCAACTCCTCTAAGACCACATTCCTACAGGAAAAAAGGCCTTTTCTCCTGTGATCAAGAGTGAGCACTGAAGCCTGGGACTTGAAGTGCTGCATCCACTGTTGAAAACTCCATCCACATCAAAGCCTCTGCTCTGACAGGGGAAGCTACTCCAGATCTGGACAAAATTACTCTGTAGTGTGTCACCTGAGACTATTTATGATGGAACAAATTAATCTGAGGACCCCTTCTTTGCATCCTTTTGCAGAAGCTGCTGCACAAGCTTGGCTGTACTCTTGGTCTGGTTCTTGGATAGGCCTTTCCCAGGTATCAGTTAACAAGGGCTTGGCCCTGCCTCATAAGGGATCAGTTGCAGATAAGGTTACAGGGTTCCTAGATCAAGAGCGGCAGCAGGTCCTTTAGCAAATGCTGAAGCTTTCTTGGTCCACAGTGGCTGTGGCTTGTGGCTGCCCTGATCTGTTCCTTATCTGACAGCCACAAGTGCCCTCAGAGGGTTTCCGGGTGTTCGTCAATGATCATGGACTTTGTCCTCTCATGATTTCCCAAAGCAGAACTCAGTCTGATGCCCAGAGTAGAAAATAACAAATACAGAGAGGAAATTTAACAATTTTAGAACAAAACATAAAAGTGGAAGCAAAAATCCCACAGATTCTTCAGTTTAAGAGCTGTTTCGTGCTTTTTGTCAAAGTAGCTGCAGTAATCTTACGGTCAGGATTCACTGGGACTTATCTTTGTGTGTTTTGGAATATGTGGGAGTATATGTGTTCACACACAGTAAGCAAATAATAAAATATATAAAGCTATAAACTTCGAGCTCTAGACCAAGCAATATTATGTGTTTTAGAAATAAATGTGATCATGAGCTCACTCAACCTAAAACTCCTACTGGGAAAAAGACAGTTTTCCACAGACACTTAAATCCATTTTATATTTAGATTCATGCTTAGTCCACCACTGTGGACGCATCTGTGATACATACGAATGTGCCAGGTTATACTGAATCTTTGAGAAGTTATTTCTCTGTTTTCAGTAACCTCACTGATAATGCTCCACATAACCTTACTCAAATACGCTTTATCCATTTGTTTGCTATGTACATCTACCTTTCCTGTATTCTGGTGTCATCATAAATAAAAAGAAAATACAGGAGGAGAATGAATTTATTTCAATATATAAATGGGGCTTATATGAAAGACTTTTTACAAAGACATCTAGTGACAGGACAAGGGGCAATGATTTTAAACTGAAAGAGGGTATCTTTAGACTGGACATAGGTCAGATATTCTTTATTGTGAGTGTGTTGAGGCACTGGCATAGGCTGCCTAGAGAAGCTGTGGATGCCCCATCCCTGGAATGGTTGCTGGCCATGTTGGATGAAGCTCTGAGCAACTTGGTTCAGTGAAATGAACATTGAAATGGACATTGAAATTGGATGGTCTTTAAAGATCCCTTCCAACCCAGACCATTCTATGATTCTGTGATTTTATGATTTTGTGGTTCTATTTCATCATCACAAACTCCTGCCTGTAGAGAAGGCAAGTTATAGTATCGATAGAGGCAGAACCAGCAGTTTCTTACCTGAGACTCATACGTGGCTTTGTGGAAGGTATTATTCTGTCTTACTATGGGTCTCCTTATTGTGGGGGTCCCATTCCAGATTGTTTCCTGCAACAATATCAATCCACAAAATTCTCTTCACTTTGCACTAAATAAAATGCACAAACTATGAAATGTGCTAAACTAATTAACGGAAATTTATGTGTGTTCATCCTAGTTCAGAAAACATCAGTCTGACATGCGGTGATATTTTTAATATTATTAGAATATATATTCATAAAAATATTTAATCCAAATACATTAGACTTCAGTTACAAATTGGATCCTTTTTCCCCTCTCTAACCTATGTTTGAATAGTGCTTAGCACTATGAGGAAAATAACAAATAGTTGCCATGTTAACTAGTAGCTTTTTCTTTTGAATATAATCTAAGCAGGTTGTACAAAACTGTTCTTACTAACTCTAAATCAAGTTAATACATCTAAATTGCATGCTAAGTTTCATTCTGCAATCCACTGTGCAGTCAGACTATCAAGTCAAAAACCTATTTTAATTCTGGCTGCCTGTCAGAAGCAAGGTGTTCTGTGAGACACAGCATATCTTCCAGTTGCTATGGACTGAGTATCTGATTTAAATAATTCAAAACTTACATCATTAATGGCAGAAACAAACTCACTTGCATGTTTATATTATTATGCTGGTTTGGACAATCTTAAATTCTAACTCACAGCAGCCCAACAAGGATTAATTTTCTATACATAAGAATGTGTGCATATGTCTACTAAGCACTGCTGTGAGTTCTATGAGCTTTAAAGTTAATTTGAATGTTTGTTTCCATGGGGACAATAACTATGTCTTCAGATGAAGGAGAACAAATACAAGGTGTGGTTCTCCTTTACAATGCCAATGCCCCTGCATCTTTAGAAAGACAGGAGACAAGCTTCAATCTGCTTTTTAATGCCTAACTGTAGGCTTTCCTTGTGGCAAGACAAGTGCAACCTTAGTGGAGGAGGCTGCCAGCACAACCTAGAGCTGTGCTCTCACTGCTTCACAGGAGGTGCTGCCTGCCACCCTGCGAGGCGTCGTGAGCACGGCAGAAGGAATGGTGAAGCACACCTTGAAGGAGAAGATGCCTTTGGGGGAAAATCAGTTTTGAGGTCTCATTGTCTCGTCTCTCTCATTGAAGTTTCAGAGGGAGGTTACTAAGACGTGTGCAGTTGTCCACTGAACTGAGGTTTCAACATTACGAGTGTCAGATATACAGAACTAACAGTGGGGGAGGGTTTAAGTCTATATCAGGGACTAAATTTTGCCTTGGTCTGGAAAGGTCTGAAACAGAGTTTTAAGAATCCAATAGGTGGCTACATTTTAGTACAAGTAAATTAAATTCTCAGAAGTAATTTAGTAGAGCTGTGTGAATGCCTGATACCTTTTACACTTTAATGACAAACAAGCTATGTCCACAGTATAACTTAAATAAGAAGGCATCTTAAATGCAACATTCCTCATGTAGTAAATTGGAAGAATTATTGGCTTCTTTTCGCTGTTGGCCTTGATTTAAAGGTCAGGTTTTCCAGGCTCTGAAGCACTTACTTTGTCTTTCACTTGAAAATATGATGAACAGCATTGAGGGGTGAGAACATAAGATCAATCATAAACATGTAAGTTAGTTCCTACTAAGCCCTAAGTAAATATTTTCTTTGGTAGTAACTCTCTTCCACATACAGCTGGAGTATTTTGGATTGTATAATCAAGGATGGGTGCCTTTTAATTTCATTTACTTCCATAAAAACAAAAGCTGAAAGCTAAGCAAACGTAAAGTGCAACTTTAAATGAGTATTTTGAAGCTTTTAATTCTCAGACATACACTTTTTTCTTTGTTAAATACTGAACTTAAAATCAGAGAAATAAAACACTAGGTTAAAACTATGTCACTTCTTAGAAAAATATTTTCTTACAGAATGAGAAATTACTTGCAGTATTTGAATGCAGTCTCCAAGCTGAATTTATAGCTCATTAACTACTCTATCATTTCTACTCCTGCAAGCATGAGGCCCTTAAGAGTTCAACTTAATGCCATAAAAATGTACTACTTGCCTAATATTCACAAGGAAATATCAAATGTTCTCTGTGCTTTAAATGAGCATCCTCATATGAGAATCATTAAAGATTGCCTTTGGACTGATCTTTCTCTGTATCCACTGTAGCATAATTTTTAGGCTTCAAATATGAAGAATGTTATTTAAATCCCTTTTTGCTAATAGGCAAAATACATGAAATTTTCACTTTGAGCAAAAGGGATCATAATGTATGATATGGTTCTTCACTATTCCCTATGGTGTCTACCACATCATAGGGAATCATGGATCCAAGTCATGTCTGAATTAATTTTTAAAATTATTTTCATGTTGCATATTTTTATATCATTACTTTTCTCTTGTAGTAAAGTGCTTTGCAAATCAGCACCTGGACAAAAGAAGGTAAATGTTGATCTTGGGAGGGGCAATATATTCATCTCTCTTTTAGTGAAGAAACAACCATTCAATAAAGTGTAAACAAGAAAAAATTTCATAGAACAACTACCAGTGAAGGTCTGCAGTGAAGCTGATTCCTCATAAAAGCACATGAAAGTCACCCCTGTTTCAATATAATGAAGGAATAATTACATTTATTTGCTGTCTTTTCTCATAACACATGATATGCAAAATGTGTGGATTTGAAAATGTGTAAGAAATTCAGCCAGTCGCACAAGTTTGCACAACTGTATCTTATTTGTAATTCCAGTGGAAGAAAATATGAGCAGAGCCTCTAGTTATGTTTCTTACATATGGTGTGATTGTCTAGAGTGCAAATCATAGTTAAAAATCACCAAAGCTTCCTATAAGGAAGGGCAGGGAATAGTTTTCAAATCCCACTGATATTTTATGGATGTATTTACCTTTTCCTGGGAAAAAAATACTTAAAAATGCAAAGTTAGAAATAAATTATGTGTAATTCATTGAGTGGAGTGTATTATTTAAAGATATTTCAAATCATTTTGAAAACAATACATTTTTAAAAATCTATGATACATTTTGAAAGTGGGCTAGAGCATAATCTTTGTAACTCTCTAATATATGGTATGATTCCAGAACTAAAAATCTTTGAAGAAAAAGAAAGCTAAACAAGTTAGGTGGTGGATTATAGGCCAGATTTTTCTTCAATGATCACTACAAAATCATATGACATTTTGAAAGATTAAATGAAATGTCTCTTATCTCCTCAAATATTAGGCATAGCTTAAGAAAAAGATTCTCTCTGAGGAGGGAGTAGGCCAAGATGTTGTCATCTGTTTTCTGCATCAGCCAAAGCAATGAAGAAAGTTTTGCTTCACTGTTTAATCATCCAATAAATCTTGAACAGAAACAGAGTATTTCCTTTTTTACTTTGTCAGTTCAGGTTTTTGAAGTGGCCTCTCCTGATTAATCATAAGCATTGAATCAATGGAACATAGAATAGTTTTGATTGGAAGGCATTCTTAGAAGTCATCTAATCTGACTCCCCTGCCCTGGGCAAATTCATCTTCAAGTAGATCAGGTTGTTCAGAGCCCTCTCTGACGTGACCCCAAACGTTTCCGGGGATGGGGCACCTACCAGCATTCTGGGACACTTCTTCCACCATTTTATCATCCACATTGTAAACATCTTTTTGTTTATATCTAATCTAAATCCATACTTCTTACTTTTAAAAGCATTGTTCCTTGTTCTATTATAACCAGCTCTGTTACACAGTCTGTCCTCATCTTTCTTACAGGCACCCTACAAATGCTCAAAGGCTTGCTCAGAGGTTTTCTCAGAGCCTTCTTTTCTCCAGGCTGACCATTCCCAACTCTCTAAGCCTTTCCTCACAGACAGAGGACTGGAGAGGTGCTTCAGTCCTCTGATCAACAACATGGCCTCCTGTAGACCTGCTCAAGCAGGTCCATGTCCTTCCTGTGTTGGGGGCCCCAGAGCTGGATGCAGCCCTGCAGGCAGGGACCCACCAGAGCAGAGCAGAGGGCACAATCCTCTTCCTTGCCCTCCTGCCCATGCTGCTTTGCATGCAGCTCAGGTTTTTCTGGGCTGTGAGCACACACTCTTTCACACACCAGGCCCCCAAGGCCTTCTCTAGAAGGCTGTTTCTGATCTCCTCATCCCTCAGCTAGTGTTTCTGCTGGGGGTTGCCCTAACCCAGGTGAAGGCCTTTGCACTTGGCCTTGGAGAACTGTCAAGTACCTCACCCTTTTCTTTGTACATAATTGCCAGTTTGCAAGCCTTACTTACTAAATGGGGCAAATGCTTTCTTCGACCTTCCTCTTCCCACTGACATACCTGTGGAAGCCCTTCTGTTATTCTGTGTATCCCCTGCCAAGTTCAGCTTCTTCTTTGTATTGGCTTTCTTCACCCCATCCTGCATGACTAGGCTGTGTCCCTAAACTCTGTCTAGGTTACCCATACCTTTTTCACTGATGGTGCATTTTCTGGGTTTTTTTTTTTTGGTTTAACTAGCAGGCACTCTTCACCCATGGTGGTGTCTTCTTGCCTTCTTTGCCCTATTTCTTTCACCCGGGCATGGTTCATTCTTGTGCTTTATGGGACGTGTCCTTAGAGATCTGCCAGCTCTGTTCTGCTCCTTGAGAGCAATTTCCCAGGGCAGTTCTGCTGCCCAGAGAGCAGTTTCCCAGGGGGTCCTATTGACCAGCTCCTCAAACCCATGCAAGGGATTTATTTCTTAAAATTCAAGATACTGACTTTTCTGGAAAGCCATACAATTCAGTTCTGGTAATTTGATGTGTCAAAACTAAGGTTGGCATCTTCTGAAAACAAACAAACAAGCAAACAAAACATACCCATACACTCTTAGGCAACAATTATGAGTAAATCTTTTTTTTTCTGAAAATAAATGTAAGTGTATGTAGCTCTACTTTAGATAACGGATTTTTGACATTAGGTACCTAAATTCCATCAGCAATCCAGAACCTGGATATGAGAAAGGGAAAAAAGCTGAATACAGCTGTAGTAATAGGATAATGGGCATGTCTTATATATTTAGGGAATGAAAGAACAGTTTCAAACTATATGAGGAAAGGAAAAAAAGAACAGCTTACACAGTTGTTTTGTAGTACATTTTGTTTAGGCAGGAGCAGTATTTTTTCCGTGTCATGTAAGTGGGATTCAGAGAATCATGCCATCAAAATTCCCGAAAAGGATTTTATTGGCATGTTGCAAAATATTTTTAGAACTGAAGCCTACTAGAAAGGTGATAAAAATACTGTCTTCTTCTGACACTATTCAATCTATGCTGACTTTGATAGAAGTCATAATTGTAGTGTTTCAGTCTGGTAAAGTAGGTCCATCTCTTTTTCCCTGAATCTAAAACTAGGAACCTGTGATTTTGAAAAGCATGTATTTAAGGTGTAAGAAATGTGTGGTGTTTGCAAAGGGATAAATCATCCCCTAACCTGCAAGTCTCAGTTGTTTTTCTCACAGTACTCTGTGAAATTACTTGTTTAATACAAATTGGATTTGGTGTCTACATCATAGATTTAACCTTTAATAGCATGGAACAGTTTGTGTTTGTCCCAGCTTGGTTACACAATTGGGAATTTTGATTTGACGCCTTCTAACATTTATGGATTCCTAAGGAATAAAAGTGGTACATTCTTGATTTAACTGATTTCAGTGCACACAAAGCTATGATTACTTTACTGGACAGATTGCTATTATAGTTTATGTTTCTGATTAATCACTTCAAGGTTTTGATCTCACAAAGACGTTGAATAAGGTTGATGTACGTTTGCAGACCAAGGAGACATTAAAGAAAAACATTTAGTCAGGGTAGAAATCTGCATAAATCAAATTATGACTACAGGAAATTTCTGAGCAGCAGTACTTCAACAGATGTTTTACCCTGTATTTAGGGAAGCACTTCTTCATTTTTTGGGTTTTTTTAAATTCCATATTTTTCACATGAAGTTTGCTTTACATGCTGCTTAAACTAATGCTATTACACAGTTTCTGGGAGCTTTAATTCAAGAAAGAAAAGGGATGGTTGCTCAGGACAAAATTCTGGTTTTACTCAATGCAGATTTCTCTTGCTTTCTGTATGTGTTAGCCTGAAAGAAACAATTTCTGAAATGCAATTTCAGGTTTGGATTCTACACACATTTTTTAAGGAAAATTAGATTATTATGAGAAAGTGGGATGGTTCCTATTGCAGAAACTTTAAAAATGTTTTCTGAAATATTTAATTTGAGAATCTTCCAAGTCCATGTGTTTTTTCATATAATTTTCATATATTTCACTTTCAAACATAGTTTCCAAGGGAAATTAGATATTTGTATGAATCTCTTTAGCTTCAGCAGGTGATGTTTTTAGGAAGCTTGTTCATTGTGAATAACTTTTTTCTTTCTTCATTTTAAGGATGGAAAATTGCATAGTTCTGACCAACTTGTAAATACAGTGATAGCACCATTTTGTTTAAATTTGATTAAACCAGATTTCCAACACCTTTTTTTCAAGAGCCTAAAGTCAGTATTTATGTCATGTATGACCTACCAATCTGCAGCTCAAAGTATATTAGTGCTTGTCTGGGTGTCTTTCCAAGCTGATTCTCTTTAGCACAGAGTCCTACATTTCTACGTCTTGTTTCATGTCCCCATGTGCTTGCAATATCCTTGGTCCTGTACAGGAGGTCAGGTTATCTCTCTTATAATTCCCACACAGCAAGTCCTCTACTGCCAGCTCCAGAGTTGTCCACCAAGAGAGCTGGAAGTTTTAATTCATCACGTGTTGCCTTTTTGTGAGGGAGACGGGTCATGCTGCAGGGAAGGACTGCTCACCTCATGTATGAGCAGTAGATGCATTGTTGCTGCCTCTCCAGTATCCCAGGAAACAGCACATCTAGGGCCAGACTGCTCCTAGCTGAAAACAGGAAGAGCAGAGGTATCACACCACCCAAAGGGAGACTGTGATAAAGTAGAAGACAACAGCAGAAGCCAGGCCTAGAAAAAGCAGTCTAAACACAGCATGGTCTAAAACCCCATATAAATTCATTTTAATCCAAACACATAGACATATGCCTTCCAGGCTTCTTTTTGAAGTCAAAGTTCTATTGCACTTCTTTCCCATTCCCTTTTGTTGCCTCTTCTAACAACATTTGCTGCAGGACTAGATAATGAAATCAGATTTGAAATTCAGTGGTGTAATGAATATCCTGCAGTCTCATTTGTGCATCCTCACTGCAGAAAAGTACAGACAACTTTAGCCAACAGTATGCAAAAATGAGGGATTCGGTCATTGTTCTCCCAAGCAGCTGCCATAAGCTAGCAATGGCTTTCAGATACCTGCTGTTTCTAATATTTCTCTGCAGTTGCTGCAGGATTAAATATTTTTTTTTTATCTTCTGGCCTAAAATATGAGACATGAAGATTATCCGATTTTTCACTCCACAGGATGACTTATCCCATAAAATATTCCAATTTAGCTAATTTGAAATGCTGAGTTAAAATTTTTAAGTGAGAAAACTGCTGTAGTGTAGAAGCATTACAGGATACATGTTCTAAATTAATGCCCCTATTTTGTAATTTTGACATTGAGAATAGAAATGTTTCACCCATAAAATTCCTGAGGAATAGGCTTTTTGTTAGGAAGAGGTGGGGTTCACGTACTTACATTTCATTTTCATGTACTATTACTATTTATTTCTGTAGTTGGGCTTCTTTTTGCAAGTACTGACCTTAGCACTGAGGAGAAATATAAAATGGGTACTCTTGAGCTCCCATTTGTTGTTTAGAAGATCAACATTCCCAAAATCAAAATTTTTTTTTTGAGTGGAGTGGAGAACAGAGAAATTTGTTTGTTTGCTTATGAGGTCCTGTGTAGGATCAGTAGGGTGAGTTGACATATTCAAACTAAAATCAAAACCACTGACAACATAAACGCTCCCAGTTTCATAAAATTAACTACAAGTTGAATTTTTCTAACTCACTGATAGAAAGGAGTCTTCAGTTAACTTAAAAGTGTTGGTCTCCGTTAAATTCAGACTGTCAGTGTGGTAGTTGTTTTTGTTAGGAAATCCCACAGAGCTGATAGTTTGAATGACCTTCCGTCATGGAATATGTGGGAACTGATATGAAAACTTTGTAGATGAGGGACCTCAGCACAATCAACGTGTTTTCCTAGATCAGTGTTTTCCAATTTATCTCTTAATGTTTCAGCAATTCCCAGTCTTGAAACCTGGCCAAAACAACCTTCAGTCATCTGTTGACACTTATTTTTTTGGCCTTTGTCCCTGAAAAGAGTTGAAATGAAGTTACAATGTTCCCTGATGTCTGCTGTTGGGTTTTTTTGGTGGGGTTTTTTTTGTGTTGTTTGTTTGTTTGTTTGTTTGTTTTACATAATCTTTTCTTTTTGAATTTCAGACTTATCAACGAGTCTTTGAGGGACCAGTTGCTAGTTACCATCCAGAAGACTTTCACATACACCCGAACCCAGGCGCAGCACCTCTTCATTATCCTCATGGAGTGCATGAAGAAGAAAGAGCTGGTATGTTCAGTTCAATGCATTGTTTTGATCAAGTCTTTTATGTGCCTGTTGGAAGGTATCACAAATCTGATCTCTGTTATCCAGACTAGAAGTGATATCATGTTGTGTTTTTGTTTGCTTTACTCAATATTTTTGCATTTAAAGTGATTAATTTAACAGATCTGTTCCCTTTTGTAAATTCCTCTACATTTCCTTTGACAGCATAGAATCCAACTAGTAGGGTATGGATATTACTATTTTTCAGTCCTCCTCAGGCATATCATGACTAAAATTCTACCTCATGCAACTACAGAGCAGAAGAAGGCATTATTATGCATCTGTCCCTGGGACTGTATTTTAAAGATGCTGTCGAGTTGCAGAAGTATCACGAGGACTATTACCTTACTGTGCAGATGCAGGACATGAAAGGAGAGCAGCTTGTCTCTGAGGCTCATGTTCTGCAGTGGCAAGGCTATCCTTTGGGCACATGCTTGTATTCTCTTGAGGAGCACAAGATTTCTCAACAGTTTCTTGGAGATCAATGAGGCTGCTTTTGCAGAAATATTTTTGAAGAAAAAGCGCATTGTAAAAATTTGCAGTTCGTTTCTGGAGGCTTTTATTTGTCACAAACTGACTGGACAGACATGTTTCAAGTTTATAACTTAATCTTTCTTTTAAGATTTGGGTTTGGTTCACATCTCAGCTTCTTCAAACTCCAGGTTGATGACAGTGCCCTAAAATAAATTTGCTGTAACATTTCTGGTCAGTGATTAGCAGAGTGACTTTTTTAGGGTAACAGCATTAATTATTTTGTGGCCATTACAATAGTAGTAGTAGTAATAATAATAGTAATAATAATATTGATAGCACCTATTTGTAGACCACTGTTCTGCATATAAACATAAAAGCCATATTTATAGATAGAAGATAAAAGAAAAGAATGAGGAAGAGATGAAGGAAGGGAGAGAGAAGCACAATGGCAGGAAAGAAGCAGGAATGACATGTAGAAAGCAGAGGCAGACGTTGAATTATCTATACTAGAAAAATGCAATTCTTGATTATTCCAGACATCTAAATCCAGAACAAGTTGTCAGGCTTTGAACAAACCCTGCTACTGAAAAATAACTGTGAAGATTTTGTCTGCAATATGCACATTAAGATTTTTATTCCAAGCAATGTTGTGCTCTTGTTAGAAGTTTCTTTGCAGATATGCAACATCTGTTGCCACTGACATTCTCTACCTACTAACCTTGTGAAGAGCTATTAATCAGGAGATGGTGTTCCCAAAATTAAGTATTCTGAATTTGAATTTGTAACACTAGCCTAACCATATATAAAGAT
Source organism: Rhadina sibilatrix (assembly GCA_013400275.1). Lineage (NCBI taxonomy): Eukaryota > Metazoa > Chordata > Aves > Passeriformes > Phylloscopidae > Rhadina > Rhadina sibilatrix. The sequence goes on along the minus strand of VWYO01012963.1, from coordinate 93,206 downwards.
AATACATTAAAACAGGGCGGGGGGTTTCTGTCTAGTACCAAAGTTGTACTCACCTAATTCTAATATTGGTATGCTAGAAAGATTTTCTGTCTGAGGTGTGGTTGCTAGGCTAATGGTGTCCTGCGCAACTCACAACCTCCTATACCTATGTGAAAGAAAGGTGGTGCTCATGGTGCTGAAGGCGGCATATCCAGAGGAAATGGTTGTGAGGTAGTCCCAGGGGTGAGTGGTGACTTCACCATTCCTACAAAGCCAGATGTTGCACATTACCACACCTGTCCCAAGCTTTTGTCCTTCATCAAGCTTGACCCTTTGATTTGGTTGTACTTAAGGCAAAACACTGCTTGATGAACTGACCATCATTTGTCTGATCAACCCATCAAAAAATAGAAGAGCTCAGCAGCTAAATTGATCATGGCTATTTTCTCTGTGTGTGGTCAGTGTGCCTGTCTATCTGATTTTACAGCTGCTAGACTAATAGATAACAAAGTAGACAGTGCAAGAGAGGCTTGTCTTATTTCTGTGTGCCACTAAATAATTGAGTGCAAACAGGTACAGGCAGAAAGATGCTTGTGAAGTACATCAATACAGCTGAATCACGGATGAGGAGAATGAGAATAAAATGCAAGTAACAAATGCAAGGAACAAAAAGCTTTCTTGGAAACAATTGTTCCTTCTCTACCTGCTTAAAATCTGTGAAAAGGCTGGCATCAGTTATATAAATCTGGTGCAAGTGTTGTAGCCAAGGAAAAAGCATAATCATAGCAAAAATTACCCATTTTCTCAGAGCATGAAATTTTTCAAGTTCTGACATTCTGTATTTTACTCTTAAATAATGGTCTCAGAATTGTATGCCCAGGAAGCATCATTATTATTATTATTATTATTATTATTATTATTATTATTATTATGTGTAATGTTCCATTTACTTGATTAAGTTTAAAGTTTTTGTTGAATAAAATCTGAAATACACAAGATGAAATTAGTAGGTGAGGCCCTAGAAGAGTGATCTAGGTGTGTTAGATTTGCAAGACAGAGCAATTTTCACTTCTCAATTCAGTGAATTTTTATGAAATTACATACTTATCTGAGTTGACATTACAAGCATCAGTTTCATTCACAAATGTATTTGGACCAAGGTGCTTAATGACAGTTATGGTATAAAAGTCTAATTAAAATGAAGTAGACTACACGTCTGTGTACATATGGCTGTAGATGACAAGGGTAAGATAGTATTTTTTAAATTATTTATGGACATTCTCTATTGTTGCATTTACATAGAATTCTTTAAAAAAGCTTATTCCAAGGGCATGAGGGCTCACCAAAACTAAGTAGTCAGGAAGCAGGCTAGGAGACTGCTTTCAGGCCATCCCTGAAAAACACATTTCATTAGGTAATAGCTCAGAAGTCTGTTTTCAGCTTTCAAAGGAGTATTTACACTGTCTCAATAAACAAATTAGTCTTAGTATTTTCCCTTAAAGACATTAAATCTGGTGTCTGAGTTTTCTGACTAATACAGGCTGCTCTACTCCTTTGGGAGCACTTCATTTTCCAGCTTGGACTGGCATGTTGCTGGAGTGCTTTTTTCACAAATCATGATGTGAATGTCTCAGAAGCCAGAATGTGTTTTCCAACAAGCTGCATGGGTCTGTCTGTGGAGCTTCATTGGGCAGCCACTGGGAAAGGCCACTTTGGCAAGCCAGAAAGGTCTGTGTCCTTGAAAACAACCACAGCTGTGGCAGTGAGAGATGTTTATCATAAAACCAGTTATTCAAAAATATTATTTTGAGAGTGAGTACGTCTACATTTATCCGTTGAATGGAAATTTTTGTGAGTCAGGATAGGTCCAATCTAAGCACCTTTGTAATAAAAAATGGCACATTAACTCCAGCAGTGAAGTGTGTACCACCTGGTGGTTAAGTTTGTTTCCCTATTACTACCATGGCCATTTTCCACTTAATTTGTTTCCTTGAATATTTGAAGTTTCAGTGACTACATTAAGCAAACTGATAGTGTCATTGCCTGCTACTCCATTACAAGAAGGAATTGCAGAACAAAGAGAGTGTGATCAGTGTGCGTCCATTCATTCATGGAACATATTTCGACAAAAAGGCAAGAGATACAATTTGATTAGTCTCCTGCTAAAACAAAAAAAAAATAAAATCCCATCTGTAGATCATGGCAGCAAGTAGTAGATATTTGCTTCTTGCCTCTGTTGTTCCCTGTTGTTCCTGTACCACAGTGTATGGTTGTTGTGGCAGTCACGATGGCTGCTCAGGGACAGCGTAAACCTTACTAAAGCTTTGTGTTGCTGATGTGTATGGCAGTAGGTAGTTCTACATGACGTAATGTGTAACTTGTAGCTCTGGTGCTGTCAGATTGAAGCAAGGGAGGTGTCATGCTGTAGTAACTGAGTGCATTGAGCTGAAATTAAGACAACCTGCGTCATGCAGGTGCTTGCCATTTATTGTGCTTTTATTTCAAACAGAGGTGGATCCCAGTTTTCCCAAAATACACAGTGCATGAGAAGGCTGACTTGCAAGGCTAATATTCAAATCCTGATATTGCCACAGTAATGTAGGGCTTTGACTCTTCTTAATGGTTATTTACCCAAAGTACTGGGAAGCTGTTGGGTCATTGTTATGTTCTGATCCACTTGGAAAAGGTGGTTTGATTTACTCTGAGCAGTGCATGGGAAAAGAAAAATATTCCTGGGAGATTCAATATCAAAATTTTATTTGCAAACTTCAGAACATTAAGGTAGAATAAAATACTTGGCAACTTTTAAAATGTTGCAATTTGGGTTAGAAATTCAACAATATAAAAGCATAAAAATTAACACTTCAGAAAATATATAAGGGAAAAGAAATAAAGAGAGGATAAGATTAGAAAGGTGTATATTCACCAGCTGTGGATCCAGAGATGAGACTTGATTGTTGCAATTTTTCAATCTGTTGGTTGAAGCAATGATAGGAGTCCTGATCCATTGGGACTGGGGGAAGCCCATGAAGCACAAAGTCCAGTGGGTTAATGCTTCTCAAGCTCAGTGGGAATACCCAGGTACCTCCACTGGAGCAGGGAATTTTACACAGATGATGTAATACTGTGGATCGTGGAACACAAGTTACAGCTGCCTCTTAGTTCAGCGTAGTTGAGTCAATGATCAGAAAGAATGAACACCTTCAGGCTACATGGGAAGCTGAGCCACTTGTGTAAGGGCATTGGCATGATAAAAAGCACTATCCCACCTCTCAGGATTTGCCTCCTTTCAGCCTCTTCCCTTACCTTGTTCAACACCCAGCTGCAGTGTCCAGAGATGGGTGTGCACCCCCTCTGCACCTGGGTGGTTATCTGGACCATCATCAGCAAATCATCCTCTGCTTGTGCAAATGGTCAATGGTTTGAATCATCAGCCATTAACATTTTAGTATCTCACGGTGATTTAGCAGTTTCTTTTCTTTGTGGTCTACAAATAAGGCTTATTGATCTTTGATGGCTTCAGATCTGTGTGACCAAAAAGGCTACTGTAGCAAAACTGACCATGTTTCTGGAAGAGTTTATACAGGGAAGAGTGTGACTTGATCATACACTGGCTGCAAAAAACTTGGTGCTTTTAAGCTGGATGTGGAAGCTCAGTGAATTCATATACTGGTTGCAACTTACTACCATACACTTTGATCTGAATTAAATATTAGCTAAATCAGATGGATTTTTAAGAATCTGCTAGTAATCACTTGATTACTTTGGCCCTTCCCACAGGTCAGAAGTTCATTTAGGTCTGTTTTTTTCAAGAAATTTTTCCTCAATAAAGTAACTTCAGCTAATTTTGTTTTAATGCTGATGTAATTTTTTCTCTCACAGAGGAGGTTGAAGGAGGGCTTGGTGTCTTCTCAAACAGTCAACTGTTTGAGAAGTCAACTCTAGTTTTTGCAGCATAGCTGCTGTGAACAGCATATAACTTGGCAGCAGGAATTTGGAGTAGGAAAGTATAATGTAACTGCTGGCTGACTGGTTGCTAAAACAGCTCTAGTTTCTCCCATGGAAACAGTCTGTGAGATTTCCAGCATAAAGTGTACTAAAGACAATTTGTCCTCTGCGTCCAAATTGATGTGCCAATCCACTTCAGGATTGACTGTGCAACTCTACTGATTTTGGAGAAGGTTAAACCTCCTATCCAGCCCATAGAAATCAATAGGATTAATCTAGTACTTGTGTTCTACCTCTGTAAGTGTTAAGATAATGACTAGTGGTTTAAAATTGTGCAAACCCCACCTGATTTCTTTTTTGTAAAGAACTAAGACCATATTTTCTGTTTTCAGCTGGCAAAAAGGCAGATGAAGTTAGTTGAAGTTAGTGATTGACTCCTCTGAGAACAAAAATCTAATCCTAGGAGCAGTTTTTTTTCTTTTCAGTAATTCAGAGAACGACTTTCACTAGAAAAAAAGCTATATACCAAAAAAGTAAAAAATAAAAATAATAAAAATAAAAACAAATTTAAAACGAACAAACAAGAACAACCCTCAACCTATCCGCCCCCCCGCAAAAAACCAACCAAACAAAAAAACCCAAAGACAACTGTTGTATTACACTGAACCCTGAAAAGCTTTTGATCATACCGGCTGCTTTCCAACCACTGTCAGATGAGGTAGGGCATCTGCTTTTAGAAGTTACAAAAATGTCAGACCTACCACAGAAGCAGAAGTGTGTATTGGGTCCATCCTTAACATTTGCTGTGCCATCTTCACATCTGGAACATTCTGCAAAGACAAACAATCCTTTTGTTACTTACATTCAGTAAGCAAACATTTTCTTTTTCATTTGGTGCATACAGTGAAGTCATCTGGTAGATACTAATTTAACTTATTACCAATCTTTTTATTTCTATCTTCCTTCATATTTTTAAATAATTTAAATAATTTAAAATTGCAGCTACAGAAATAAAATTTAGAATGTTTCTTTTCCCTCTAAAAATATAAGCTTGTGAAAATATCCATTACCCCATTTACACTATTTTACACTACATGATATCCATTACACTATTAAGAGATATACTGGGAAATGCACACTGAATTATTATACAGCTCTGTAAATATTCTGGATAAGGAAATTGAAGGCAAAGCAATACTTGTGGTGCAGCAAAATTCCACATTAAATAATATAAACCAATTTTTGCAATCAGAGAATTGGAAGGATTCAAAGCAATGTATATACTCCATGACAGTGTTCAGAAACCTTTCTTGCTGCCAGGCTCTGTTGTGCCTGGGAAGTCATAATTTCTTTTATCTTTCTTAGAAAATAAAATTATCCTTTCTGTGGCTTCATATGGGGCACAGAGACCCATTCATTACTGCTGTAATATCTCAGTCAGAGATGAGGAGCTCGCTGTATGAGATGCAGAGTTTCTGTAGATAAAGCACAAACTGCAGATTTACCGTCCTACAGGAATTTCTCACACTAAGTAAACTGCCTTTTCCAAGTATTGCCTATTTAGTCTCACCAACAAACTAGCTAAGAAAATAATGGTTTGTGGCTATTGTTGTTGCTTGGTATGCGTGTTGTCATGACACTGTCAGCCTCAATATAGAATAGCCATTTTTCTGCATCATCTAGCAAAGCAATCTGGGCATCTGTGTCCCACAGGACTATTTGAAAACTGTTGCAAAGGAAGACTAGAAATTGAAGTTTGACATGGAGTAACAGTAACAGCATCAATACTGTTGCCACCCAACCAACTCACAATACTTCCTTCTAAGGTCAGCATTTTTCAGTTCAGATTAGAAGATGTATGTGTGCATGTAAGTCTGGCAGACAGTATTTTTTAGGGCCATGACTTGCATGATGCAATTTTCAGGATATACAGCAACGGGGATGACCAAACTGAATTCTTGTTTTCTTAGACTAACGGAATAACCATCTCAGTGATGAACTTTCTTCTTAATTTGTCACTTCTATATTTCAGAAGAATATCTGTTATATCAGTATCTTCCCAATGCCTCCAAAAACTCTCTCTATACTAGAAGAGTTGCAGGAAATGAACTACATTACACTTCCTCCACATTTCTTGTCTGAATCAGGGTAATGGAAGACCTTGGATTATACCAGTGTGTGAATGAAAATGTCTGTCTCAGCAGTTGAAACTGTTACTCTCTTTTTGTGTGATCTTAACAAGTTTCTACACTGCATGTCAACACAAAATCACATCTCTGCTTATCTTTACAGTCTGTGATGTGCACATCCCAGTGATTTAAGGGACAATGTCTGACTTGTATTATCCTGCTTATATGCTTTGTGACCTTCAATTTATATTTACTCATATATATTGATGGCTTAAATCACAGAGACTATTAATTCAGGCAGTGAAACGTCCTAATATACCAGTATGAAACCTGTTGTTTAGGGGGAAAGAAGTGGGTTTACTACCAAAACATTTTGGGTCATTTATTCCACTAGAAAATATACATATTCTATTCCATAATGTTGATAGTACTGTAAGATTCAAACTGTATGTGCACATCATAAAATGTAAAAATTTTTCAAATGGGACAGAGCTGTGAGATGTCCATAACCTGTTCTCTCAGTCATTAAGAGTGTCTCAGATGTCCAGTCTGGAAAAATAGGTACCAAGTACAGGGAAAGCCAAACATTGACAGTAACTTATGTCAGTTGATGGCTCAGTTGCAGAATTGCTGTCTTTCTTATAAGCACTGATTGTTTTGCATTTTCCTTGTCTTTTACTAGACATTGAATCTATGAAAAATAAAATTAAAACATGAAGTGTTGCAGTACTGGCAAAATGAAATTTTGCAAAATTTCAAAGTTCTGCAGCCAACATTCAAACTTCTCCCCTTGTATCTGCATCATATTTCCTCATTTGGAATTCTTTTCTGTACTCCTCAAAATAGCAAACTACTTAATTTAGTTTTTCCCTAAACACAGTCCTTTCTAATCTTTCTATTCCTAAATTTCCTCTTATTTGGCCATCCCCCTTCTTCTGCAGTATGACCCACTGACTCACCTGCTCACTTTGATCTTTGTTTTGCCTCCACATCAAAGAGTTGTTCCCTTGTGTTAAATAGTATTATTCCTTCTAAGAAAAAGGGAAATGCTTTTAACTGGCCTCCTTCAATGTTTTATCAAACTCTCTTTTTTATTTTCAGGGTAATTTTTGTCTGATGTATTTAGGTAGGCCTAGCTAAGTTATAAGTGTCAACGGGTACTCTTGAAGCAATTTCCTATTTTGCTGAACCAAACTGTGTTTTAAAACAGGAGAATTTTAGGTTGCACTCACTACTGTGTCTGTGTTTGTGTAGAAAAGGGAGAGGTTTTATTTTTACTTGCATACCTGAGATACATAAGAAAAGTTTATATGTCAGAGGTGAAATTTAAAAACACTGAAAAATTTTCTGGAGTTAGCAAAAAAAAAATCACTTCAAATGTATTTGAAAGCACCACATAGTTTCTCCTGGTGTCATAATGAAATTATGATCAGAAACAATTACATTTCTAAAACCATTAATAATTTGCAGCATTCTTAGAATGCTAAGTTTGTAAAGCAAGCACACTTGATGCTTTCTTTGCTCTCATCACTGCTGTCCTGGTTTTTTCCTTCATCTTCAACTATCTATTGTCAAGTCAGCAGGCACAATCAATTTGAGGTTTAAAGAATTATTTTTCTTCTTCATCTCTTGTCACTCTCATGACACAGGGCAAAACATCTTTCTGTGCAGTTGTGCACGTCAGTCCCCCTCTGGTTTTGGTAATGTTTCCCTCTCCAAACAAATATATGCTAAAAATCTGAGCATATTCAGCTCAGTCTTTGTGCTCTGAAGTAGTTGAGGTTAACCATAAAATGGTAAGTGTTAAAAAAAAAAGTTCACGTTACAAAATATATACCAAGTACAGCCTTGTGCTGCATATCTATTCAAATTTAATCCTGGCACCTCACAATTACCTCAAACATAATAAGCTCTTCCATCTCTGTGGAGTTTTCAGAATAAATTCAAGATGGAAAAAAAGTGCTGGGGAAAGACTCACTTTTTGGCTAGTAAGGCATGAAAAGAGGAACTGAATATGCTGGTGGTAGGAAAGTATATTTATGATCTGCCATTTGTTCTACCAAACACTGCTTTAGACTATTTCAGAAGAGTTTTTGGATTCATTACTGTCCTATGGCCTGGGAAATTTGCGGTTGATTATTTTCTGTTGTTCTTGCTTCTCATTCTAGGGACAAAATCAACTTTGCCCATGTGGAGTACAAACTTGTACATACTGTCCAATGCATAGCAGCTCATATTGATGGAAGTTAATAATTTATATATCCAGCTAGGCCTGAATATGGGAAGCTGTGACACAGTTATAATGGCTTAGGAAGCATTCTATAAAGCAAAACAAGTGTCTCACAACTTGCTAATCTAGGCACTGGTGCTGCCTCTGTCTGTCTTCTTCTGCACAAGTGCTGTCCTCTTCACACGTGATGGATCTACTTCACCCAGATGAGTACAGGACAGAGTGTGAACATATTACTGAGAGCAAGCTTGAAGAATTCAGGAATTTTTGGTTTAGGACCTATGACAACCTACTACAGCCAGTTTCTTGTCCTCTAAAGTGTCTCAGTGCTCCTGCCATTTCAGGGATTGTCTCACCTATGACCTGTGGAAATGATATTTTCCTTTTGTTTCACAACATCTTCCCTCCTCAGCATTTTTGGGAGGTATCCCTGTCTTAGCTGGTCCTTTGATTGGTAGGTGCCACTATGGACTACATATGGACAGCTATAATTTATATGTCTAACATAACCCTACATGTACATGTATAGAGAACTTGGGAAATATCACATGGCAGTGTCTCTGTGTCTCTTCAGTGTGTCTCTGTCTCTATTCAGTGTGTGAATAATTTGTGAAAGTCTGTTTGTTATTCACTGTTCTCAGGCAAAATACTGTTACTGACTTTCTCTTTAGGTGCAGAAAAATAAAAGAATGATTGAAAAATGTAAGACTAAACTGATCCTGCTGAACCAGAAACTGTGTACAAGAAAAGGAAAGAAAAAGTAATCTGTTATACAGGGATGGAACAGATTATAAACAGGGAGCAAAGCAGTTTTAAAATAGGTGCTTTTGGTAGTATCCTAGGTCAGATAATACTTTACTTCTGCTTTCCCCCAGCATCTTTCCAGCCTCCACCCATCTTGCTTTCTATCCTGATACTTTTCTTTACTCAGTCTTCTTGGTTTTTACTTGCTTTCTACCTGCCCTTCCTGAAAATTAGGTTTCTGCCCTGCTGGACTGTAATTATTGCTGGCAGTTATCACAGTGTGCTGTAATCCTGCTTGCAAAGAAGGTCCTTTTCGGCTCAGCGATTTCCTACCACATTTTCCTAGGCAGAATGAGGATGCAGCTAGTGTATTTTCCTTGAAGTTAATCCTGTTCACATTAAAATACTTCAGTAAAATCTGCAATGAGATAGAAGGCAGACCTTCCCAGCTTTTTGTTGCTGGGTTTGTTTGTTTATGGTTTGTTGGTTCGTGGTTTGTTGTTTGTGTGGGGAGGTTTAGTGGGAGGCAGGGGAGCATGTGTCTCTTCCTTCTTTTAAGGGCAAATCTCATGCGTTTTACTTAGGCAGGTTTTGCAGAGGGAAGTGAGAGGTAGTTTGTTATAGCAAAAGTTTGACTGTCAGGTTCCAAGCACCTCCACCTGAAAGGAGTCCAGCTGCTCCCAGCTTTGAGAGCATCTGCTACTGTACTTTGCAAGGAGATCATGGGCACACCAAAGGAATCAAGACATTTAGCAAGAATCCATTTGCAAGAATCTAGTTGCTTATCAATTGCTTTGCAGCCTGTTGGGCAACCTCTACTGATGAATTATTTGCCTGTTTCAGGTATGTCTTTTTGAAGATCTATCTCTTCAGTGCAGTGCAATACAATTTTGTGTTTGTAAGGAACTGTAACCCCAGCTTCTACTATGTTTGCAAAGCGGAAAAGAAAAATACTTTTTTTAAAAAATGCTTTCTGTTGGAAATCACAGTTCCTCACTGAGATGGCTCAGAAAACTACCTGAAAAAGTTGTTTCAAGCCTATAAATAAGGTGAACACTGAGGAAAGGAGGAAATCAGAAAAAGACCATCCCCAAAATACCCAATGGGATAGCAGTGGAATAGAAAAAAAAAAAAAAATTAAAATAATTGAGGTTAACACCAACAGTTGAAAATACCAGCTACACATTTAGTAATTGATTTTGGGGTTTTTTTCTTCTTTGGATGTAAATTGGTTTTTGGTTCAAAAGAAATAGCTGACATGGTAAATGGTAGCTTTACTCTCTAACAGTTTCATATGCTCCTCTGAAAAATAGGAAACATTTTCATAGCTACATTGTGAAACAGAGCAGCACAGAGAAAATTTCATTTTTAACCTAATCTTCCCTCTTTCACAGCAATGCAGAAGAATGTCTGGTGATAGTTTGACTAAAACTGCAGCTCGTAGTCCCTTGTTTCCTTTGGTATATAAGCAAGTCCTTAACATATATTACTTTTTAACACAAGTTTATTGGGATTTATTATTTTGTAATGAAATGTGCTGGATTCCATATGCACACCTTACTAGGTTGTTTTTCCTTCTCTATTTTTTTTTTCTGTTAAAATTGTCCAGAGGTACAACTCAACAGCAGGTTTATAGGGTCTACAGTAGGTAGATAAAAAGCTCTTTGGCACTTTCTCTTCACTGAAAGAAGAAAGGCTGTTTCCTTTTTCCAATGAGTTATTAAATGGGTTTCTAAGTCTTTAATTTTCTGTTATTTTTACATCTACCAAGATGGACGACGCTTATCTAGAAAGAGGTAGCTGGGAATAGAGCTTACTGACTCAGATATTTTCCTTTAGAACAGCATGTTTTTTAATGCAGTAGCTTCTATATGCTCCAGCCATCGTCCTTAGTGTGTTGCTTATCAGTTCTCTGCAAAGATTCACCCACCAATGAACTTGAAAGTAGCATTGGCAGGTTGTGAGATACATTAATGGATCTTGGAGTTGGATGAGACTGGAAACATAAAATTCTTACCTGTTAACTCAGGGGAAAGAAAATACAAGAAGAGGTCTCCAGCAGAACAGGCAGGTTTTTTAAGACCTGAGGACATTTCTAAGTGTAATTTCTGCATAAATACTTTAGGACGTCTGCATTTCCTCTTGTCTCCAACTACAGAAACTAAAGGTTGCTGTACGTATTTTAAACCTTGCATGCTTCCAGGAAAATGTATTTTATAAACGCATTAATATGTGGTACCAGGTAAAAAATGTCTCAGTGTCAAGGAATAACAGTGAGAGGTATCTATGCTGAAGGAGAGATGGTTGCCACCCAGCCAGTTCTGCTTTTCAGCCCAGGCTCCAGCCAGACTGTTTATTTGGTGTTGGTTCTGTGTTCTCACTGATAGCCTCACACAATAGGATTAACCTCAGTTACTCCTACTTGCTGAGTGTCTGCCTGGACAAAAGTTCAATTACATCAAACAGGAGGAGTGCCTCTGCTGCAGAGAGCAAGCAGCTATGGACAGTGACAGTAAGCCATAAGAAGAGGCTGGACATATTTGTTTACTGCCTCTGTGTATTCAGAAAAGACGGAAGTCCACAGTGACAGCTGAGTCTTTGAGGTCCTAAACTCAGAGCATTTTGAAATTAAATTAGCATTTGGTTGAGAGACAGCTGAGCATGAGCCAGCAGTTTGCCCAGGCAGCCAATTAGGCCAATGGCATCCTGACTTTTATCAGCAACAGTGTGGCCAGAAGGACCAGGGCAGTCACCATCCCCCTGTGCTCACCCTTAGGTGAGGGTTACTCCCTGAGGTCTTACCCTGAGTCCTGTGCTCTCTTGTGGGCCAGAAGTTGTATCAGGGGAGGTTCAGGTTGGATATTAGAAGAAAGTTCTTCACTGAGTGTTTGGGCACTGGAACAGGCTCCCCAGGGAAGTGGCTACAGCACCAAGCCTGACAGTTCAAGGAGCATTTGGACAATACGTTCACATGGTGTGACTCTTGGGGTAGTGTCCTATACAAGGCCAGGAGTTGCACTCAACAATCCTTGTGGGTCCCTTCCAACTCAGGATATTCTGGGATTCTGTGATAATGTGATGAGCAAGGATGGCAGAGCTGGGGAAGGGTCTGGAGCACAAATCTGATGAAGATCAGCTGAGGGACCTGAAAGTGTTTAGCCTGGAGCAAAGGAGCCTCAGGGGAGAGACCTTATCACTCTTTAGAACTGCCTGAAAGAAGGTTGGGGTGAGGCAGAGATCAGTTTTTTCTCCCAGGTAGGAGGTTACAGGACAGGAGGAAAACAGCCTGAGGTTGCACCAGATGCAGGGTTGGATTGGATATTAGGAAACAAATCTTCACTGAAAGGCTTGTCAAGCACTGGACCAGGCTGTCCAGGGAAGTGGTTGAGTCACTATTACTGGAGATACTTAAGAAATGAGTTGATGTTTAGTGGTGGACTTGGCAGTGCTGTGTTAATAGTTAACTGGATGATCTTAGAGGTATTTTCCAAATTAAAAAATCCTATGATTATGAGATTGTATGAAGTATCATATTTTTTGTTGGTTCTGTCTGAAATTCTAGTTCAATCTCAGACATGACCCCAAAATTATAATTCTGTTGTGAGTCTGAGCAGTCTTTCCATTTCCATCTTTTTTCCCCAATTATTTGTCGTTTTTTATTTACTACTTGAATTATGCTAGGCCTCTTAAAAATAATACTAAAGCTGTAGTTGATGTGGAAGGACAGCCTTTTTATTCTAACGTCACTAATTTACATAATTCCATTTTATTTTTAATACAGCAACATGTTCTTCTGAGAGTTTATTTTTCTGATGCATGCAGAGGGTTCAAAAAGAAATTGGAAATTTAAGGTTATATGTGGTCCAATGTCTGAAAAGTACTTTCTTTAATTTTCCTGTGGTGATAAGCAGTTCAGTGCTTGCAGTTTATATGATTACTTTTTATTAAGCTGGGAGCTCCTGGATCATGTGTTTAGTCTGAGCTGGTTTTGTTCCTCCTCCAAACTCCATTGTTCAGTATGTTCAGTCCCCAATGCGCAGACTGCCTCTCCTGAGACAGAGAAGGACATTTTGTCCATTTCGTGCTACCTCCAAGTTTGTCATCTGTGGCATGGGAAGCACATCATCACCATGTACAGCAGAGGGTCTGATCCCCTCCCATACTGATTTTGTTTTGAGATGAGACATACATAGAAATGTGTATTTCTATTCACATTACCTGTGGACAGACTGCTTGCATTGCAGGGAAAGCTTCATTACCAGTCATCAAGGAAACAGACAAAAAATTGGAAAATTATCATGAAACATTTCTTTATGAGAAAGTGATCCAACCCTAGAGCAGGCTAGAGAGGTGGTTGATGCTTCATGTTTGTTAGTGTTTAAGAGGCAATTGTTTGGACAATGTCCTTAATACTGTACTTTAACTTTTGGCCAGCCCTGGTCAGGCTGTTGGACTAGATGATTGTTGAGGGTCTCTTCCAACTGAAATAATCTATTCTGTTCGTATTCTAATTCTATCCTATTCTATTCCATTCTGAAGTTGTGATGTGGGGATAGACATGAGGTAGTTTGCCAGAGACATTTATATATTCCAGAGAGAGAGAGAGAGAGAGAAAGAGAAAACATTTCATTAAATCACCATTTATGCTTTGTATCGAGAACACTTTGAAGGGTCAAATTAAGTCTAGCTTGGAAATAGTGTAGTTTAGCTGAGAAGGTTGCCTAACATAAGTAATGTCTTACATTAATTGTTTTAGACATCACCTACCTCAACTAAATGAGCTAAGCCAGTTTCCTATTACTTTATCCAGTTTGCTTTTTAGCCTATAAGGTGCTGTACTACTGTCACTGATGCCAAAGCCTCTGAAACTCCTGGAGCTCTAGGATCAAAGGTAGAATAGGTGCTAAAGGAGGGCTGCACTCTACCAATTACCTTGGTAGTTACAACATCCATTCAGATAAAGCTAGCTCTGGTGTTAGAGATGCAGAGGGATATGCTCTGCAGGACTTTTCAGCTGTCAGACTGAAGCTTATCACTGAAGTTCTGCTTTGTCCTTCAGACTTTGTATGTCTCCTTCTGTGATGGTAGACAGCTCTTGGTGCCCTGATGTTTGCTCTGTATCAGATACTGCTGCAGTTCAGCGCTATATGAGTAGGAATCTAGGAACATGGAAACAGATGTTGCTCAATATGAATGTAAAAAATGCTTATGTAATTCCTAATAAAAAGTGTCACTTATTCTAGAAAAAAAGGAATTGAGGCTGTCTATACTGACAAAAGAAAAACAGGTAACAAGTGTTTAGATCAAAATGATGAAATAATTTTCAGGAGTAAAGGAAAGGCACAAGTAAAAAGCTGCAATCTCTCTTGCTTCATAAGAGGCAGAGGTTCAAAAAAAGCTATCTCTATGGCAACAAAAGGAGCAAGGGGATTTACACTTCTGTATGTTTCAATGCAGTCTTAATCAAGAGTGAATCTGGCTAGAAAAACAGCTGCACATATATTCATTCTTATTATTTATGAATTGTGTATCTCACCTCACTGCCTCAGAGCCTATAACTTATTGACCATACATGGCTGAAGACATTCCTGGACCTGTTAGAAGCATAATTCTTAGATTATTTGTCAAAGTCTCTCCTATACAGAATCACAAGGTTGAATAAGTTTCTAATAAAACTTGAAAATATTTATTCTATGCCATATGCCATCAATTAGGTCCACACTCATAATACACCTAAATCTTCCTCATAATCTGTTTGGAACACTAAGTCTAATGTCACTCTAACACAGGAACATTCCTTCTTCTCTAATTTCACCCTGCTAGTGTCACTGAACACCTTTTTTCCATATGAAGATTAATACAATTTCTATCTTGCCAAACTTTATGCCACAAAATATACTATCTGTTACTCCTATTTAATAAGCTTCTTATAAAGCAAATACAGTAAGATTATCTCATAGACATCAGGACATTTTAAGATTCAAGTCACAGTGCCCTGACTTTAGTGCTTTGGGGTTTTTTTAATTACTCTGGTTTCAATAATGGTATTGTCTATTAACATTGCAGATCACAGTTTTTCGAATGGGATCAGAAGGACACCAGGATATTGATTTAGCTATCCTGACAGCACTGCTAAAAGGTAACAGAGTTAAACTCCAAAGTGAGTCTATATCAATCCAGTTTGTGTCTCTAATGTGCTGAAACCTGCATTTATTGACATATCTATCAAGATGATAAATCTATAATGTGTAACTGAAGTATGCTTCTTGCTCTAACTGCTTTAATCTAATCCAGCTCTTTCTTTAATGTTTAAACAGCTTTAATGTTTAATCAGCTACTGTTTATCCTTTCTGAATTTTTGTTCTACACAATCACTGCTGTGTCACGAGAAATATCAGTGGTGACGCCCATACTTGAGAAGTTTAGTATTCACAAGAAGACAGTCAAAAAACTCAGACTTAGATTACCTTGGTAGTTACAACATCCATTCAGATAAAGCTGGCTCTGTTGTCAAAGATGCTGTCTGTAGTCATTCCTAAGATATTCTAGAAGTAGTGTGAGGTTCCTTTCAGCCTCCACATGTTGGGTTAAGAATGTAGCTATTGGGATGGTTGGGTTTTTAATCTTAAACTTGGCTGGTTGTTGCATCTTTCTAAGCCATTACATGTTACAGTTCTGCTCTTAAAACGTTGGCTTAAAATAGATTTACTTTTGCTACAGTTCATTATAGACCCTGGTCTATATTAATTAATAAACTAATTCAAAGTAAGGATCAAGAATTTCATCCATCACCAAATTTATCCTTTTTGTCCCTTGGAAATTATATAATTGCAGGTTTCATTTTTATCTTCAATGTAACTGAATTCTTCATTATCCTCAGTGTGAAGGTATTCTCTTCACATTTGTTCTTACGACAATCCCTGAAAGTACTGTTCTTGTTTTCTGTTAATAAGGCAATGAATGTCTTAGAGTTGTGATTCCACTTTTTCTAGATGTGTTTTCAAGGTCTGTGTCCCAACATAGATCCCTGGAGTCTTCTGAAAACTGACTCTTGGAAGCTGAATAAAACAAATCACAGGCCTTTGAGGGATTAGTTTCTATTTGAAATGTTCTTTCGCAGTATTTAGATGAGCAACTATTTTAGTGGTTGCAATCTCAGTGAGCAGTCCTCCCTGATCTGGAATATCCATTGTGCAAGTACCTAATTGGTGCTGTTGGCCCCTTAGTACAATAAAATTTCCTTTCCTCTTCATGTTAAGCGTGCTAGTCATCATAAGAAGCTTTTGTTAGGTCAGGAGGTGCCTGGATCTGTGTTAGTACTTTTGACATCTCCTTTCATGCTTGTGTGAGAATCTTGATTTGAAAATCTGCTGATTGCAGGAACACTTGTTTCTTGTTCAAAAAAAGAGCCCGAGGAGCTAAGACATATACCTCATCTTCCCTGTTCCTCAGGACTTTCTGATCATGAAGGTATTCAGGGAAGATGAGATTCATCACATGTCTCTGGTTCATATAAGCCTCCTGATCATAAGGTATTTAATTAATATGTGCAAAGATGAGATCTGTTATCTCAGTCAAGTCAGTTGTCCTTATTCACATCATGTCTTTGTACAAGTGTTCCGGCCCACTTTGAAAGAAATACTGACTTTCTGTAAATGTACCTCACTAGCTGGATGGATACTTGAATTTTTCATCAAAGTCTAAGGTGACAATGCTGTTGTTGTCTATTGATTTATAATAAGTAATTTATTTGTAACAGGTAAAGTAAATCAAAATTCGTTTTTCATGCTGTTGGAATTTTCATGGCATTTGAATTTTCATGGCATTGGCATTTTCATAGCATGGAAACTTGCTTCCCATAGCTGCTTGTCTCTTAAATTAAAGAAAAATTATAATTGTAATAAGTAATATAAGTAAGGAGATTTGAAGACTGGATTTGAGTTATCTTGAAATTCATACATTTAATTTTAAGAGTTCATCTCTTCCTACTCTCCAGTACTGTGTGAAAAAAAGGGGCAGAGCAATGTATGAAACTGATGAGTGATTAGCAGTAACTTCTTCTCAGTCTTCCTGATGAGGAATTTGTAGCTTTTGATAGTGCAAGGGGAGTATATCATGACCCATCCCACCCTTGTATGAGTGATTTGGTCAGGGAAGAGGGGGACAAGGGTTTGGAAACACAAAGTATCACTTCCTATTTGCTGTGTTAAATTTGTGATTAACTAATCTCTTTTTAAACCCACACCAGACTTAAGAACTTGGGTTAATAACTGGCTGCATGGTCAGGCCCAGAGAGTGGTGGTGAGCAGTGCTGCATCCATCTGGCAGCCAGTCACCAGTGGTGTCCCTCAGGGGTCTGTGCTGGGGCCAGCTCTGTTCAATATTTTTATTTATGACATGGATGAGGGTATTGAATCTTCCATTAGTAAATTTGCAGATGACACTAAGCTGGGAGCGTGTGTCGATCTGTTGGAAGGATGGAGGGCTCTGCAGAGAGACCTGGAATGGTTGGATGGATGGGCACAGTCCAATAAGATGAAGTTTAATAAATCCAAGTGCTGAATCCTGCACTTTGGCCACAATAACCCCCTGCAGTGTTATGGGCTGGGGATGGTGTGGCTGGACAGTGCCCAGGCAGAAAGGGACCTGGGGGTTCTGGTGACAGCAGCTGAACACGAGCCAGCAGTTGTGCCCAGGTGGCCAAGAAGGCCAAAGGCATCCTGGCCTGGATCAGGAATAGTGTGGCCAGCAGGAGCA
>VWYO01012963.1:26422-66530 GCA_013400275.1 Rhadina sibilatrix | reverse complement strand
TTTTTTTTTTTTTTTTGATTTTTTTGCAAAACTGTTTGACAGCATTTTAAAACTTTGAATGTTAATAAAGAAATGTAGCTGCCATGGCAGGGACACTTTTGGTTTAAAAACTACTTGAATGTTAGAAAACAGGGAGAAGGAATACGTGGTCTGTTTTTACCACAAAAGGACATTATGAGCAGGGTCATGGAAGACCCTGTCCTGGGACCACAGCTGTTCAGCTTGTTTATGTAAGATCTGGAAAATGGTATCTACAGAAGAGACAATAATATTTGCAGGTAAATTAGAAAATCTGAAGCAGCATATGAAGAATCACAGGTAAGTCTCATCATGCTCAGAGATGGGGTTACATAAAATTAAGCATTGGGAAGTGCAGAGCAATGCATATATGGAAACATCAACTCTACGTGTGTAGTTGTCTCATCCATCATCAGCTACAACCAAGAAGACCTCTCATAGAAGTCTCTTAAAATACCAGTCAAAAATCAAAGCAGAAAATAAAGATATAGTAGTAGTAGTAGCAGTAGTAGCAGTAGTAGCAGTAGTAGTAGTAGTAGTGTAGTATAATTGAAATTGCAGGACTCCTCTGCAGAATATTTTTGCAATGACAGCCGGAGTCAAAAGAAGATTGGACAAATTCACAGACTCTGTGTTTCTGCATTCATATGCATATGCATTCACAGGCTGTGGCTTTCAGATGAGACAGTCTTGATGTAATGCCAGGCTCAGAGTGTCTCTGAGCTACCAGCAGTGAAAGTGGAAGTCCTGAGTACAGAAAGCTGAGACTAAAGCAGCTGGTTTGCTTCCAGTCTTCCCTAGAGGTTGTGCATGCTGTGCTGGTTTTTCCAACCAGGAGCCTAACCTCATACACAGGACTTCAGTTTTCATCCAGTGTGACAGTTCATAGGGTTTTCTTAGGGAAGAATTTTCTACAAAAGAGGAAAAATAATGCTCTTGTAATTATTTTTGGTGGTTTTTTATTGATAACACTGTACAATTTAAGTGCTTTCAGCTGCCTGATTTCTAAACTAACAAGGTGAGAAAGTTATCTCAACAATTATATTTTGTGCAAACTGTTTTGTTCTTCTGCATTTGTCCTTTGCAGAGACATGGACCATCCAACACTCTACATCATCTAGTCAGGGACGTGAAAAAGGTAAGAGTCCAATAGACGGTAGGTTGAAAATAATGCTGTTGGTTTTTTGTAGCTAGATACAGTCTCTGTTTTGCATGAGCTTTCAGTCAGAGCCTTCTTCTTCCTGCCGGTACAGAATGTCCTGTTTGTGTGCTCCAAATATGAACTTTTTGCATACAAAGCACAATTAGCAAGTTATTTGGCTTGCTTTCTCTGTGGTTTTAGATGCTTGAGTAATTGTCTGTCTGCTGCCATAATTGTAGGCTCTTACATACTGTGTGGATTTATGCTGTTACTTGTATTTTTCTATACCTGCAACTGTTGTCAAAGCTGATTTCTGTGTTGCTGGTTTACTTCCAAGCCTGTAAAATAGCTGTTACCCTTGTGCTGTATCCTGGCTTGTTCAAACAGTTCCTCATTCTGTATTGTGTGGTACATCGTAGCCATCTTCCTCAGCAGAAATATAAAAAGGAGTAGTACAACTTTCCAAACCCTTATCTTGTTAATTTCAAGAATCTTGAATTATAAAAATCTATTAGAAGAGTTGGACAGAAATACTGAAAGGTATAGTGGCAGGAAGGACATACCAAATACCTTTACCAATGTGCTCAGGATTAAAAGAGTTACAGCAGCTGCAATGAATAAAAATCCCCTATCCTTTAAATATATGGATCAAGTAAGGAGATTGAGTCTGCAAATGACCTCATCAGCTTGAATATTCTCCCAAAGCATGTGCAGATTACAACCTTGCACATTATGTAAGTCAGACCTCAAGGGTAGCGTACTTGAGAAAGGATATTTCTGTATATGAGACTAGATAGAAAATTGAAAAATGAGAGGACATTTTTTCTAAGAGCACAGATTTTAGTGGTTTCTTCTGTCAGTGACAGCTGAACAGAATTGAAGTCACCTAAGGGAGAAGAGTAGTAATGTGTCATAGATTAGCTTTTTTATTAAGTAATTCCACAGAATAATCAGTAGCATGTTTAGGAAAGTTCTGGTGGTATTCTTTGGTTAGTGTATTAAATGGCATCATCATTGTCCAATTATGTTTAGTGTATTAAGTGACCACTGAAAAGTGTGGAATGCCTACAAAAAGAAACTATGCACAAATCCCCTTGGATTGAACAGAGTGAAGGTAGAATCTATTTAGAATGGATACTGCTCTTGAAACCCAAGTTTCCAGAATATTTTTTAATCAATTTGCAGTTATTTATGTGCTTATAAGAATTTGAAAGCATAATCTGTCTTCTGCTTTAAGGTGTATACCTTTCCAAATGCCTTTTCTCCCCCAGAATCACCTTTCGAAGTCCATCTTCAAAGGCATAACAAATTGTATTTGAGTAACTAAGTAATATTAATCTCTTTTCTTCTGAGCCTCTAATTAAATACCTATTTTTAAAGAAACTCTTGGAAGAAAAGGCATCAAAGTAGTCAAAGATGATCTATACTAATGGATGTATATGGATAGGCATTAAATATACTTACACTATATTTGATGGTATTATTTGTTCCGCAGTGACTTCTAACTATTCAGTGATGGTTTTCTTTCCATAAATGTATCTTTCTTTCCTTTGTCAATACCTAAAATCTTCAGGGATTCCAACTACACTGAATCAGTCATATGAGCATAGGTGAGGGCTTTGAAAGCAGCCTGGTGCCACTCTTTAACACCTTCCTGAAAAAAACTGGACCTTTGGGGCTGTATTTCTCATTTTATCAGTGATGAGGAACAGCCAGGGCTCACAAGGAGAAGTGACAGCTCATCACTGCCCTGCCAACTGAGCAGATCTCTTGCCAGTCAACCAAGCTATAAATCAGTCACCAGATCTGACAGCAGTTTAAATGAAAATACCTCCTTAATGGACACATCACTGTTTGACAGTTAGATGGCCCATCATGTATGAAAGACAGGCCATGCTGCTGATGCTAGTCTTTTGAGTTCATGTGTATTTTGATGCCAGACACCTAATCTCTTGGATTTAATTACACCATCACAGAATATAAATACAAAAGTATATAATACACTGCCTTGAAACAATACCTAATGACTATGAAATACACTGTGCATTTACATGTACATCTCAATTTTAAAACCTGAACTATTTAAAAGGGTATATGCTAACAAAATTTATTTGGATCTTGATCATTGTGGATTCTCAGATAGAAAATGGGTGTTTAACAATCATGGAAGCAGTAGTCTACTACCATTGTACTATATACCTGTATACATCAGTAGGAGGGTTTTGTTCTGTTTGAAAGACAATCTTGCCTGCTTTATAAAGCAAATAATTAGAACAGAAGTCACATTATCAGATTCCATTTGTGGCAGCCTATAGACACACATGCACAGACATGCATGCACACAAACATATAATACAACATTGTATTTTCCCTTTGGATTTCCAAATACTGCTGTGCAGACTGATAGCCTAGGCAGCATATTGTAAGGCCTGGAAACACAGTCATAAAGAATTAACAGTAATCAAACTGTGCATAAATTTTGCACCTATTAACAAGACAAATTATGTCATAATGACTCTGCCTCAGATATCCAGTCAGTCTTCTCAATTCCATGGCTACATGGTGGGGCCAACCTGCCTGCGGTTTTGGCCTCATGGCTGTTTTGACATCTCCTGTCAAGGATCAGAATTTTACATTTAATTTTGGCTTCCTTCCATAGACCATACACTGCAATGTACCCAGGCTAAGCAGAAAGAATCAGAGAGTGGCTGTGCTGGACATCCTGTTTACAATTGGAGGTTGCCCTCTACAAATCAAAAATAAATAAATAAATAAATAAATAAATAAATAAATAAACAAACCCCTTCCCTACTCAGCTAGCTGATGAAGATCAATAAATTAACAGATGGATTTTTTTACCATTTATCCAAAACATTGTAAATAATTAACAAATCTCAATTCCACTTCAAGGTTATTTACATTTCCAAAGTTGGGGTTTTTTTGGACTGCTACTATAGGTCTGCATTTCCAAAGCAATATACAGAATTTTGACAGTATTCTTTTTTCCTCAGCACACAAACTCAGAGGCTTGATATGTGGTGACACAAAATTGCAGTTAAGTGAAAAAAGCACTGCAACTGACTAGCTACAGTTTAAACCTGAAATTTCTTCAGGAGAAGAATAGTGCATTAGCACTGAAGAGTTTGTCCCAGTATTAAAAGATTTGTTGATTATTAACCAGGACAACTATCTTACTTCAAAATCAGACTTTCTCCTTGGCCATTCTTGACCACCTAGACTGCACTAGAATTAGTTCATCCAAATTATTGTTGTTCTTGGGGTGGTTCTGTCCCGCTTGCACCACTGTGCCTCATTTACAAGCATTCTTAAAATTGCCAGGGTGGTTCAAACTATCTGCTGACAGAGCAGATGCTTTGGCACGTGTGTAACTCCTCTCACCAGGATGGTC
Source organism: Rhadina sibilatrix (assembly GCA_013400275.1). NCBI lineage: Eukaryota > Metazoa > Chordata > Aves > Passeriformes > Phylloscopidae > Rhadina > Rhadina sibilatrix. Next base: position 61,962 of record VWYO01012963.1, on the reverse strand, counting down.
CAGTTTTCTTTACTACGGCTTCTCACTTTGTAAGAGTAATGTTTACAAAATGTGTGGTTTTGCTGTGGATTTGGGAGTTTTCTTTACTGAAGTGTTTCATTATTATCTGGGAGGTTTAGATGCAAAGTTATTTTACTGGAAATTTTTTATCTAAATCTTTTATGAAAATTTAGAAATCAGAACTGTATCAGGAAACTCACATTTTGTAACACATGTAGCACCCTGATGCTTGTTGCTCTTTTTTAACTGCTCAAATGTTTTTTGCCCCTTAGTAATAGTAAAGTATTCAGTTTGAGTGAGGGCTCTAAGACAGAAGGAGTCTATTTAACTACAATCCTGCCTTGGAGCTGCAACTCCCATTTCTGCTAATGCTTTATGCTAATACTTGTTCTAGTAGAATTATCATTTTACACGTTCTGGAGAGAGAAGAACATTTTGGGAGAAAAGCCAACCAAACAAACCTAGCAGAATTCAATTCTTTAATTTAATTTTAGGTTTATTTTTAATCTAATTCTTAGATGTTATTTTTCTTTAAACTGTTCAGTATAAATGTTACCATGTCCAAATTATCTAAGCTAACAGACATTCCTGCAAACCGTTTTAATTCCCACACCCATCATATTAGACAAGATTAGGAAGGTTGCAAAAGGGCATACTAGAGGACATTTCTTAAAAATAGTTGGCAGCTCAATTTTTTCCATTAAATTTGCTTCATTTTCTGTCCCTTTGGATAAGAGACAATTGGTGGGCACGGAATACTATGAGAACACAACCTCCCTCTCTCCCTCCTCAGCCTTTGCAGCATGCTGCTGGTAACATGGTAGCAGGGCAGGAAATAAGCTCTTCATCGCTGAAGTAGAAAAGGAAGGAGGATCTTTGCATCCATTTTTTCTCTTCTGCAGAACCAGTTGCCATCTGCTCTCCGTTAGTGTTTCTCTGCTCTAATATAATAAGCACATGACCAGAGAAGCCAGCTAGATATCTCCAGACATGTGGATATTTCCAGCAAGACATGAGAGTCATAAAATTGCTCTGTGTGAATTACTAACCTTCTTCTAATGAACACATAAAAAGAACTACAGGCTCACTGTAATCTGTAATATATATCATTATAGAACATTAGATTTATTACAGTGCACTGAAAATTTTTGAAGCTAAGAGTCTAAGAGTTACAATTTCTGGCCCTTCTGCAATACTGAATATATGAGATGATTTTTTATTAGAGTAATATTCCTTTTTTTCAAGGCTACTATTCATAGTACACAGAAGAACAGTTTGTCTCTGCACCTTTTTTGTTTTGGTTTGGTTGGGGTTTTTTGTTTGTTTGTTTGTTTTTGTGGGGTTTTTGGGTTTTTTTGTGTTTTTTTTTTGTTTTGTTTTTTTTTTTTTTGGTCATATGTTTTGCACAGTGACATACAAAACAGAGAGGGTTTTGTAAATCTGAAGGGTTTCTTAGTGAGGTCTCTACAGCCAGGTGATCCATTTACAATTTGCTGAGTCATGCCATCTTTTCTATTCAGGAATGCTTACTGAAACACAAACTGTCATCCAATCAATTCAGAATCAGTGAGTTAGAGAAGGAAACAAACTTTCTTTGGGGTTCATTGCCTTCTCATTAGTCATTTTCTTCTGTAAAGGGATCAGAGTTTACCTTACGTAGTTCCACTGGAGGGAACAGAAGAGCAGGTGTGCCCACACTGGGGTTTTGTTCCTCCATCGCCAGAAACACCCAAGAGACTTGACTGGCACATCTGTGAGTGCAGCCCAGCCTGAAATAATTTAGTACACAAGATGTCCCATTGGGTTTACTGCAACTGGAGAGTAGAAATGCCCCATTAAGAGGAAATTCATATGCAGTGAGAAACAATCTGTTACTGAAATATTTTTTCATAGTTTTGCAACCCAGAAGTACTGGAGAACTCATAACCTTAGTGATGCTATTTTCAGATTTGAAAGTGAAGAGAAGGAAGATGTGTGCAAGGAAGTTCCCATAGAAAGGAGAGTAAGATGTCGACATATTTGTCATTCTTTTTCCTTTCAAGTTAAAAGGTACATGCTGAAGACATATACATATACACATACATATGCACATTCATATGCGTATCTATTTAGATATAGATATATAAAAATATCTAACAGAGGGTAAGAAAGGAAAATAAATGGAAGGAGAAGTATGTAGGCATCTTTTCCAGGATCCTGCTAATGACCTTTGCTATAAACTCAGTTAATTTCTTTTGAGACAATTCCCATAGCTCTGCTGGAAATTGCATAACTAGATAATGTGTTTAAAGGGGCTTTTAGTAAAACATGTAAGGAACTCAGGTAGGGAATATGTAGAAAAATTGCTAGGCCTGTAGTTTTCTTCATAAACAAACCCCAAAATAATTATCCACAGATATTTGTTTATTACAGCTTTCATACATACAGATGCTTTCCTCATTTTTGGTGTGAAACTTAAGCAAGGGTGTGTATTCTTTGAAAATAACTCCAAGACTAAATTCTGATAGACTCTCCTTGCCCCTAACAACTAGTGATAATGATAGCTCATGTACTGTGTAAGTCCTCTAGAGTTGTAACACCAATCTGACTTCCTGCCCTTCCTATCTTGGAACATGGGAAGGAAATACTGCAGGATGGGAAGGAGCAGGTCCCATGTGAACAAAATATTTTGTGTGATGTCACTTCACCGTGTCTTGACAGTTCAGATGAGGCAGTCCCGAGAGAGATGTGAGATGCCAGCAGAGATGTGAGATGCCAAGAGGAGTTGTGGGTGAGAGCTGGTGCAGGAAAAGTGCTATCTTGCAGAACTAGAGTCCAGAAACTGTGCCTGATTTTTCAAGTGTATCAATCCTCATGCTTTTGTTTCTGCAGTCATGTTCCTTGTTTCCTCAGCTGAAGAATATGAGTACTGTGTACTGACGTTATCTTCTGTTACTTCCAACAAGTTCTTCACCTTCTTATTTAACTTATGTCTTCTTTCCAAGCGAGAATATCCAGGTTTCGGTTGGATCTATTTTAAGGTGAATTAATTAACCAGCATAATAATACATTCCTGCTTTTATCTATTTAATTTGTTTTATTCTAACATCATTTTAAAGTACATTTAACAATGTCAGTAATAAGCATTTCTTCTCCCACCACCCTTATTTTCATTGCAGGGAAACTTACCACCCGATTATCGGATAAGTCTGATTGATATTGGCTTGGTGATAGAGTACCTGATGGGAGGAGCGTACCGCTGCAATTACACCCGAAAGCGGTTCAGAACACTGTACCACAATTTGTTCGGGCCCAAGAGGGTAAGAAACCAGTTGTTTGCCATCCTCATGACTGTACCAACTGGCAGGGATTACCATAGCTTCTTGCATGGTTCCAGGCTGGTGGGGTCCAGTGCACACACTATGCATTCTACAGATTCATTTCCATTATGTGCATTGCAGTTATCTCACCATAATGCATCACAAGCCAGACGCTGATACAAGCTATGGTTTTTATTGATTTAATGAAAAAATTATTGTGTTCTGCTACCCTGCTGAAACCAGCACATAAAACAGTCTCCTCTGACTCTAAAACCTCTAATTATGAGTACTCATAGCTGTTAAAAGACAAGTCTTACGACCTGCACCAATAATACTATAATTCTAACTCCTGAGTTAGATTTGAAAACTTCTACATTGTTAGATGCATTTCCTATCTCATAGCTCATCTCCTGATTGTGATCTGAAGGTTTCAGGGCAAAGAAACTCTTAACTCAAAACTTATTTTTTGGATGTAGCTGCAGCAGCCATTGGGTTCATGGCAACACCACTGTTAACTATTTTTGTAGGTTCCATGTTTGATAAGTTATGCCACCGTGAATACAAAGTAAGGTCTTCCTAAAACACAAAAGCTGTTTATTGTCATCCGTATTGCCATTGACCCAATCCAGAATGAACAGGAGTCTGTTCAGCTGTTCCCAGTAAGATTTGTAGTTCCTTCTTTGTCCAGTTTTGCCTCACATTTCAGATTTTAGCAATACACAGCACTGAAAGTATTAATAAGTTGCTGTCAAGAGCAATGGCTCTGTGAAATGCTTGCAGACAGCTACCTAAAAGGGGTTTGTTTCCTTATGCTTTTCCTTATGATTCTTCGCATTTGAAAGGAAAGACAGTGATTGTGGCTGGTGGGAGAGACTTCCTTCCTATAGTCACTCCACTGAGAAAAGCATTTGAGCAGTTATTTCACTGATACTGAACCAACACACAGAGCAGCTCCACAACAGTCAGTAAAAGTGTTCCAGGGCAGTGGCCAAAACACTGGGGTATTGCAGAGAAATCCAATCTTGCCTTATCTGTGATCCCTATCACTTTCTTGCTAGAAGAGCCCTAACCAGTTGTAATTTGTACCTGAATCCAAGTACATGTCTTCTCTTATGGTTTTGGTGAAATAGTGTCAAACTCAAGCTTGAAATAACTACAAATAACTGTGTAATTATTTGATTGGTGTATCTATGTGTATATATGTTATTACATTATGCAACAAATATGGGTATGTATGTTATTACATTATGCAACATTATATTACATATATATTATCTATAATTTATTTTATAGTCTACATCATGCTACATGTACATGTACATATGTATATATGTATACCCAAATAGCTGTAGTTTTTCATCACTCTTCTGTGAGAAATAACATTTTGTTTAACTTTTTTCTTGTACAGCCAAAAGCCCTGAAGCTGTTGGGAATGGAGGTGGGCAAATTTTAATGTCTTTTACTTCTTTGGCAAATGTACACTATATCCAGATAATTTTTAAATTCACTGTAATGAAACCATGAATAGTATTTTTCATCCAGATAACTTGTTTACACAGGGTGCAAATTAAGAGACATTCTTAATAGAAGTCCGGGAGATAGCTAAGGAAAAAGAGGGCTCTGCCCTAACTATGGATCTTGTCGGTTTTTGTTTAAGAAGAATGAAATTAAATGTTTCAGTCTGGCAGGGTAAGCAGAGTTTCAGTCAGATATCATCTAACTTAAAAACATATTCAGAGAAATGAAACACTTGCAGAGAATGATGCAGAAATCTTTATACAGGCCAAAGTCATCTCAGTTTTATTGGCATTTTTGGCTACCTCGATGCTTCAAGGGGACAGTAGTATTTTCATGTTTATTTATTTTATACAACCACTTTCGTTTTTCCATCCACAGACACAGGACAGAATAGGTCAGCTCATCTGATGAAAGCAAAAGGCTAAAATGGAAAAGAAGCTAAAAGCAACAAAAAACAACAAAGGGATGGAGAAGGAGGGAATAAACACACAGAATAGGAGTAAAGAAGGGAGATTGTTACCTTTGTAAGGAGATAAAGAGAGAAAACAAGAATAAGCATAAAAGGAGTCTTCAGCAGATCAGAAAATTCCCTGGATATATGCTTTCTGGAGGAGGAAAGAGGCAGATGCATTGGAGCAGATGTTACATTTGCAGTGAGATCTTAGCTTTATTTTAACAGTGACTTTTCCAAAATGGTTCTGGATAAAGTGTGATTGTACTCTCTGGTATTAGGGAGAAAGAGCAATTCAGAGTGACAGTCCAAAGCTCTGTTTCCCTGTTTACTGTCTTCTTAATTACAGTGCATGCACCAACACCTTTTTTATTGTTTACCTATGTTAAATATTTTGTCCAAAAATGATGAATGGGCTGGCATGGAGAAAATGTGTTTGACATCTTAGGTATTGATTTTAATGAATTGTGTGAATTGATTCAGTTCCTTCACTGATGAAAAAAATTCCTCTACAATTCCCACAGGATGATGTCCCTTTGCGTCGAGGGAGAAAACCAACAAAGAAAAAAGAAGAGGAAGTTGATATTGATATGGATGATCCTGAGATCAATCACTTTCCCTTCCCATTTCATGAGCTGATGGTGTGGGCTGTGCTGATGAAACGTCAGAAGATGGCCCTCTTCTTTTGGCAACATGGGGAAGAGGCTATGGCTAAAGCACTGGTGGCCTGCAAACTCTGCAAAGCCATGGCCCACGAAGCATCAGAAAATGACATGGTGGATGACATATCCCAAGAGCTGAACCACAATTCGAGGTGAATTTCCTTTCATGTACACTTCCCTGAGCCGAGAGGGCGGGAGCGGGAGGGGGGGGAAAAAGGGAGGAAAAAACAAAAGAAAAAAAAAAAAGTGAAGAGAGATTTCTGAACCTGCCTAAAATTTTCTTATCTGTACCTTGCTTTCACTTCTAGTTTGTAGGAGAGGTGCAGTCCCTTTAGAGAGTATCTAAATGCGTTATAACCAATCTGTCTGCTAGAGAAGCAAAGTTGTTAGCAATATAACTTCTGAAATGCGAAGATGTCGAGAAGACAGTGAAATATGTCTATTGTTTATTTGTTATCCCTGAGGCCTCAAGAGTCAAACTGCAACATTTCTCTGCTTTGTCAGGATACTCAGTACATACCCAGCAGAACAGTTATTGAAATCCTTATGAGCTTATAATACTTATAATAGTATTCAGGCAGAAATGTTAATTAACCAAGAGGTCGTGCTTAGATAAGCAAGGCAAGATATTAGATTCCATAAGAATCTTCCCTGAAGTTAGAATTTTAGAAATTTAGGATTTTAGAAACGATACTGGACACTCCTTCTTCCAGGAGGCTTGACCATGAAGCCATGGGCAAGCAGCAGAGAAGCAATCCCTTAAGCTGCAGATAACTGGAGGATTTCAGTTGGAAAATGTCAGGGAGGTGGGCAGGGAGGTGGGAGCAGACAGCTGGTAGGTGTGGGTGCTCATCGCTGCTAAGTTGGGGCACTTATTTATATGCCTAACATTAGCCACTCACATTTGAAAATGTGGGTTTCCATATAGAGTCATCATCACGATTTGCATGGTGGAAGGTGATGTGCCCCTTGCAGAGGCTGGCAGTTGCGGAGAGGTGTTTTGAGCACAAGACTGTGTGTGCTGAGCGGATGTCCCTCTGTTGCAGGGACTTCGGCCAGTTGGCGGTCGAGCTGTTGGACCAGTCATACAAACAGGATGAGCAACTGGCAATGAAACTGCTGACCTATGAGCTGAAGAACTGGAGCAATGCCACATGCCTGCAGCTTGCAGTGGCAGCCAAGCACAGGGACTTCATCGCTCACACTTGCAGCCAGATGCTGCTCACGGACATGTGGATGGGTCGTCTCCGCATGCGAAAAAACTCTGGCCTAAAGGTCATTCCTATTTTGAAATAAAATTAACATTCAGAGAATTCTGATAGATGGTGACAGTGTTCACAACAAATCAGTAATAACTGTCTAAAGTATTTCAGATGTATATTTGCGATGACATTAAGCAGGATGTATTCTTCATGTGTTCAGCTTGGGTTTATCATAAGCCTAAATTCAAAGCACACAGCTTAGATTTTTTCATTACCTTTCCTAAATTCCTCTCTTTATCAGAATAAGAATTGAGCTAGGAGGTTAGTGTGTCACCCTGCCTGTATACTTGATGAGTTAGTCAAGAGTTTTAAAGCTAATTAAAGGAAAAGGAAGTGTACATGAATTAACTGTTAGTGAAAGGTGCTGATCTGACAACCTTCCCCAGAACAAAGTAGGCAGCACAAATTTCCTTGCAAACCCTTGCAGATCTTCCTGATGCCATCTGAAGGGACTCCTTTAGATGGTCCAAAGAATAATTCAGTTTTCAAAGCTGTTAAAGCTTTACTTCCACAGTTGACAAAATTGCTAATAGTGCACAATGAATTCTGAGATGAATTTGAATCCATGGCATATTTCATCAAAGCAGTCCCAAGCTAGGATGTACCCAGGATGCCTTTTCCTCCCAGATCACCAAGAAATATTTCAGTGAAAAGATTCTCTCTTCTGCACTAATTGCCTATGTGAAAATTAGTAATTACTCAGCTGTATTGCCATGTGCAAAGATGTTCAGTAATGGCAAGAATGCTTGGGAGTACATGCATTGCTTCCAGACTGGCACTTAATCCAGTGACAGTGATGAATGAGAACAAGTGGATGATAGCATTCCTATGCAGGACTTGTGTATACATGTTGTTCTGCTACAGATAAAAAATGTTCTCACATTTGGAGATATTCCTACTACCTATTTCCTGAGCTCACAGGCCTATTATCCTTCAGAGCAACAGGTGCTTTGTTCACTGTTTGGCTTTGCAGATATTCAACCTAGATACATGGAGGGCAGTGCAGCAACTGATTTCCTACTACATGCATTCTACTTTTCAGCACACATTTCCTAAGCCCTAAAATAGACCTGTATTTCATAATGCATAACTGAAGGTAACAGGCTCTGTTTCCTTTCAGCTTCTTCTAACACCAGGGCTTCACAAGGATTCTTTACTCAGCTTCTAGTCTGTATTTTATTTCATTGAAGCTCATTAGCAGAACTTGTTTAAAGTAAAAGCAGGCTACAAGCTACATGAGGCAGCATGACAAAGAAATAAATTTGCAAGCATGAGTAATGGTTTATTTCCCAGGAACAATTTTGTCTCTTTGAAACTGACAAATGGTAGGAAGATTGAAAATAATTCTTTAGGTTCTTGCTGGGGATGTATGGCACCAGTGGAAGGGTTAGGGGGCAGCTGTTAATCAATCCTGCCTGTTCTTAAAGAAGGGACTTTCTGTGAAGCCAGGTCTGCCTGTAACCCCGGACCCATCATTTCATGAGCGCAGGAGCAGTGCAGGAAGCTGTTTCAAAGCTGGGTACAGCACTTGCTTACACTTACTACTCCTCATTGTGTACTTTGGTTTCAACAGCACACAGGCTGTCTGCTGGTATGATGGGCACAAGCACCCACCAAGCAGTTAGCTATCTGGTTTCACTCTCGTTCAGGGAGAGATTTATAAGAAAGTCATTCTCCTTCAAATCACAGCATAACCAGGAAAGTTATTGTGCTTGTGAATACAGACTTTGCTTTGTATTACTTTGATATCTATTCAGTTGTACTGTTTTAACCCAAGCATTGTTCATTACTTATATATCCCAACAAGGTAATTTTAGTGGTTTCTACTCTCCTGCATCTGAGAGAGGGAAGGCAGAAAATAAAGAACTGACATTAACATGACCATTATACAGCTGCTTGGTTACTGAAAAAAAATCTAAGGGAACTGCATATCTGTGCACATCAGCATTTGCTTTGCTGGCTTTGCCTTATCTCCTCAGATCCACACATACACCTCTTTGACTACCAATGTGCATTAAGCAGGGACACAAAGAGCTGTTAACCCTGTCTGTAGAAATAAATACTCTCTGTGTTTCATTTATACTGATACTTTGTATTATGTAAAATGCAGACATTTGCAGGTTTGTACACTCACGTGGTCCCACCTACTCTTGACCTTATATAATATTTTGTAAATATACTCTAGTATGCAGCAAATATATTTTGTAAATATATTCTGCATGCATCCCATGATGTGCAAGCAGATAAAACTTTCAAGAGCATTCACAGCAACACTAGCAGAAGTCACATGCTTTGACTCAGTACTCTGGTAACATTACCTCCAATGATAAATACTTTATTGTCATAGAAACTCACATGCACATGTATCTTCTTTCCCTAAATCTCCTCAGGGAGTTGTTCCATTTGATGCTAAGTAACCATTATGACCATAATCTGTTTTCTGTGATGATTATTGTTATCATTATTATTGCTTTAGGTAATTCTAGGAATTCTACTTCCTCCTTCAATCCTCAGCTTGGAGTTCAAGAACAAAGACGATATGCCCTACATGACCCAGGCCAATGAGATCCATCTTCAAGAAAAGGATCCAGAGGAACCAGAGAAGCCAGTGAAAGAAAAAGATGAGGAAGACATGGAACTCACTGTAAGTGCTCACAATACATCATCAGCCTCAGTGCTGTCAGTTTGTTATTCCTACCTCTGTAGGCATTGCAGACCATCTGATGGCTAAATATAGCACATGATAGGATATCACTCTTCACACTCCCCCCTTCTCCATGGGATTCAAGCCATACAATTTGCTGTCATTTTGTCCCCATGCTACAGCAGTGCATGGTGATGTTGGTCTGTAATATTCTCATATTTTGACACAATTTGATGCCACATTGTTTGAATTGAGTGAATTAGATGTTAGAAGCACTCAGTCATGAAAAACAACGTCTCTGGCAGAAAAGGGCTCATCTTTGGTTGGAAATGCCCAAAGATTCATGGAAGTCAAAGATTTTTTTCTTTTAGTTGACTTCACTAGGGAAGTCAACTGGAAGCTTACTAGAGAGTAAGCAAGTGTCCGAAAAGGCCAGAAAAATTATGAAAACTTACTCTAAAATAATTTTTGTATTTGTGATCATTGCCTTTCACACAAACACACATCCAGTTTTTAATCCACTGAAGACATTAGCAAGCAGTTAGACAGCTCCTTCTCTACAAATCAACAGGATTTTGTAAGGAGTGTCTTGTCAGTAACAAGCCTTTGAGGAATAATATACACCACAAAGAATCAGACAGCTGAAGCTCTGAAAACTACACAAGTCATCTACCTCCTGTCTCTTGTTCTCACACTTTTTAGTTTGGGCAATTATCATACAGGCTGTTACATCTGCCTTAGTCTAGTTTGGTTTGGATTGTTCGGGTTTGATTGTGGTGTCTTTGAAAGACTTAAAACCCAGCTCCAGTTGGTCAGGATAGAGGCATAGATGTAAAAGGGTTTTGCCTAGTTAAGTTAAAAAACAAAAACAAAAACAAAAACAAAGAAACCCAGACTGTTTCCCACAGGCAAACAGCAGGAGCTGCCCACAGGACCCCGACTGCAGGCAGGCAGAAGGACCTGCCTACAGGACCCAATATGCAGGCAAGCCGAAGGAGCAGCCCACAAGACCCACCTACAGGACCCGTTTGCAGGCAAGAACCTGGCTGTTGGGAAGGACCAGAAGCCAGAATAGCAGCAATGGGGCATTCTCTGCTCATTAGCCATTGATTGCAATTTACTAACCCTTGGCTTCTGATCCCTTTCTGAAGTGCCTATTCAAATCAAAGCACTTTGCAAGCTGCCTTTTACCTGGCGATGGGGAGAAATTTGGGGAAGAAGTGTTTTCCATCTCACTGTAGTTATCCCAGCTCCTGGTTTCTTGTCTACAATACTGTTTCCTTTTTCCCTTCTGACTCCTGCTGTGAGTGATGTGTGCAGTGGATCTGCAATACCAGATGAAACTCCTAGATGTTTCCCCTCTTCTCCCTTCCATGTGCTGACAGTCCTATTGCTATTGTTCCAACTCTTCCCTTAATTCCTCCAAATTCAGTGTATCACTCTAGTGAAGTTTCAGGCAATTGAAACCTTTTCTGTAAGATAATATTTCTTCCTGTGGAGTCCAACAAGTTTAGAAACAACATCTTTGTTACAGCACTACTCAGTATTTCTACATATAACCTATCCCATACTGTAGACCTTCCAACACAGCTGTTTCACTCAGGTGCCCCTCAGTGGTGAGGAGAGGCAAATTGGTAGCAGGGAGGTCTTTGCATGTCTATGGTTAGATGCCACAGGCAGTCACATTTAGTCACCTGACATATTTTAAATACAAGAAAATACTTCAGACTGAAGTTGACTGTTGTTCCAGCCTTAGTCAAATGGTCTGGCATAAAGGTCAGATTTCTTTTCCACTGATCAGATGATGCCTGAAAGATGTTTTGGGAAGTGCCTTTGTGATGTTTCCCCTTAGCCAGGGTATCCTTTAATACTAATGTATTAAGGATAAGGATACCTTATAAATACTTCAATAAGATTAATAATTTATTTTGCTGGATATCATGAAAGTTTAATCTGCTGAACTTTGAATCAATAGATCAGTCACTCACCTAACCTGAGGTTTGTTCAGCATAAAGATTAACAAACAAAAGTGATGTTAAAATAATAATTTTTATCTCAAAGTTCCTTTTCTGGAAAATAATACATAATTGAAATAATCTTCCTGATTCTCTCTCTAATCACTCCAAGTGAATACTTCTCAAGTCTCTGTATTCATCATGTTACACTCATATTCTCTCTGCCAAAATGAAGACAAAGAGGTCTCATCTAGGCAAGGTCTGTTCATTGATTTCCTATGTGTCTGGCACTGCTAAGCCCAGGTGACTAAAGACAGGCCAAGGAGTCAGTTTCTTCTTCTGTACTGCACTTATGCAGAGTGCAGGAGGTACAGGGTAACAGTGATCTTTTCCCTAATTTACACCTCATTTGCACTGAAAAATGTGTTCAGCAGGCTACTGCAAGAGTGAAGTTAAGATGCACTCCACCTGGCTGCATCTGTGTGCAAGTGTGTATTTGCATTATGCACCTCTTAAAGGGTCTGGTTGGGTAGCTGAACATATGGATATACTATGAAGATGTGTTTATTCACTGTAAACTACTTGTTATTCACACCTGCTTTTATCTTTATAACAGATACATGAGAGTGATAGGCCCACATTTCTTTAACACCTATATGCTAAGAAACAGGCTTATAGCAGCAATGCACAAAAACACATTGGAATACTGCTCTCATCATTGCTCCTCAGCACCAAGAAATTTATCACAATTTATGTATGGAGCAGACAGTCATTAATCCTGAATGTTAAACACAGAGGAGTAGAAGGGTATTAAAATCTAAAAGCCAGGGATATTTTCTGTTTGTACAGTGCCGTAATCAAGGCCTTAATTGCTGAAATTCAAGTCAGTCAGAAACCCCAGAAGTCTGCCTTCCTCTCAGAATAACCCTTATTCTGGAAGCCATAACTAAGAGCATCCTTAACCCTGTTCAGTGCCTTATTGTTTGGATAATAGAGCTCCCCGGTAAATGGTTTGATTTCAGAACACATAACTCATCTAAGTCCTTTAAAAGGTGTTTCTGTTGTTGATTTGTTGATTTTGCTCTGATTTTCCACAATGACTAGGAGGTTTGGACTTCCAAGAGCATCGCTGAGTTAGTCAGAACTTTTCAGCAGCAGCAAAGCGAGTTCTGTTGGCCTCTGGGATCACATAAATTCATCTCAATGCTCAGCCTTTTCTCAATGGCAAGAAATAATCAAATATTAATCATATCACTAAAAATACTGTTCTTAACACAGAAAAGTCTGAAGATCCATGTCTTAGTGCCCCTAGCCCAACTCACCCTTCCAGTGGAAGACAACTCTCACAGCATTTCACATGCCAGCAGCAAGGCACCTCTTCAGCTCTTCTGGAAAACAGAACTGGGAGACACTGCTGGTGGTCTCTAGGCAGAAGTGCTGACCCCCTCCACGAGGAGAGGTTCTTTCTTCCTCTGAGGAGTTTGGAAACCCTCCTTACCATCACCACCACATATGTGCCCTAGCACAGTCTGTGTTCTTTGCCCTGCTCAACAGACAGGATGATTGAGCTCCTGACACTTTAGTCCTGTTCCTCTGTGCTCACTGTAACCACCAAGCACATGCAAAATCTGATTTTAAGTATCTGTAAATCAAGGACATTTAAACATTTTTCTACCAGTGTTTCAGGGCAGAGAACAGTAATCCTAGAACAACTACCATGGGGGCAGCACTTTCACACATAGTGTAGGATCCAGCAGGGTGTGCTGAGTGAGATGTCTCTACACAGCTATGTATCATTTCCACACCAGTTCTCTGTGAACTGCAATAAGTCTCTATATAGCCTGTAGATTTCACTCTACAGGATGAAACTGAATCCAGTTTCCAGGATGAAACTGGAAGAGTCTGTATTCATTCCAGAAAGACTGAAATTCCTATTATTTAGTTATAAAACACATAAATATAGTGTAGGATTGTTAACATATATTAACACAAAAATGTACAACCCAAAACTCTTTCCTGATACTTTATTATCAGCAAACAGTCCTCAATTACATAAAACAAAATCTGGCCCAAAAACAATAATAACAAAAAAACCCCACCCCAGATTAATAAAATCTCTCTGTAAAAGCTAGCAAACATCAATCCCTTCAGGCTAAAATTATGCAGTTATACTGTACTTCACAATGAGGTTGAGCTGCTGTCAAGCTTACCTTGCATGACTCATGGTGAATCATGGACAAAATCACGTATTAGAGAAAGAGATGCCGCCCACACAGAGCAGTGTGTTCAGTTGTTCCCACCTACTGCATCCCACTCCAAGGAAAACATTTGCTCACATTTGGCACTGCAATTATTCTATTAACACAGTTACTTAGGTTATTTCTGAATGTTTCTAATGGGGAAGCTTTTCAGTTTGTTAATACTGAGGTATAATTAACAGTCAGGAACATCCGGTTAAATCTAATCCCTAGCCATCTCGGAGAAATTCCCCATCTGTAGTATGGGGGAGGGGAGAAGGTAGTATTATATGATAGAATTAATTCAAAAATAATTATAACAAGATAAAATTATGGCATTGTTATCAAGAAGAAAGCAGTAGCAAACAGGAAATCAGAATTCATAAGCTGAAGCATAAATCCAGATATTGACAGAGTATTGTCATAAAAACATCCACAAGTCACTGATTTCATTGAGAATTAAGTCTGTCTCAGAATTTGTAAATTTTTCAAATTGTGAAGGATTTGAACTCTGTAAAATAATCCCTTTCACTAAAGCATGGCATTGCTCATTTGTTAAAGCAGGCTTCATTTTCACTCTGCTGCAAAATTCCTGAGCACCAGAGGACAGCAGAGACAAAGCCTTGGGAAAAGCTACAGAAAAACTGTAGCTCCAGATGGCAGTTTTCCCCGAAAAGCATCAGTGAGTCAAGAGAAGCAAAAAAATTAACACCTTCTTGGACTACAGTGTTCCCAAAGTATTCACATCATACTCAAATTTTTCCCCAAAAAACCCCCAATCAATGATATGGATCAAAGAATCACTTTGATTTTGTGGAGTTCAGGTAATGATATCTTCTGTGGAGGTTGTGTAACTGCTTCTACTGTAGTTATACTCAGAAAGTTTCATAACCATAAAAACTTTTCTCCTTTGCTTAACAGCCACTTTGTCTTTTTCCTATTTTGCAAAACTCTTGATGGACTTCCAAGGTGTTTCATGTGCTCTGTGAGAGCCAATAGGAGGTACATTTAAATTTTCAATAGGGAATGGTTTGTCTATATTTATGGAAATTCAATTAAAAATCTTCAGCCATTAAAGCTAAAGAAAATAGGTTAACTTGGTCAAATCAGGCTTTAGTTTCTGAGACAGTCCCAGCAGGTTAGTTTCAGTGCAGTATACTTCGGTCATGAATCTTTGTTGTATTTTATTGAAAATGTGAAAATTGAAATTGAAAATTTTTATTGAAAATGTTGTTAGAATCAAGAATATAAGGGTCTACAAGGAAAGTAATAATACTAGAGGAAAAGCTAACTGCATAAATGAAATTGGAGAAAAGGAGCCATATGGGACCAAGCACAGTCCTAATAATGTTACAAATATCTACACTGACTGACAAAAATTTATCATTACAAATTACTATCTCACAGGAAAAAGACTTATGAATAGCTCCACATGAGGCTGGGAAAAAAAAAGAAAATGTTAGATTGTGAGTGTTACTTTTAAATATGTGAATTCCTGCAGGGCTCTAGAACCTGATCAGATAGCTCACCTGAAACCAATTAGTTAAGTATGTGCTGTACATCCTGTTGAATCGGAGAGCACAGATACAGAGACAAGAAGGACCTTTTTATAGAATGACCATATGTCTGGCATCTAATTTTTCCCTTATTTTTCCACCATTTAAGTTGCAGATGAGGACAATACTGTCTTCACAGTTGGTGAAAGTTTGCTTCAGTTAACATAAAAGCACAAGGGTGCTTTCATCCACTTTTAGAAAAACATTATAGAAGCATTGAAATAAATGCATCATCATGCAGTTCCTGAGTACTTAAATTTGTCTCAATTCTTGCAAATATTTCATGTGCAGGGTGCTGCATTCCAGAGGTGCATCCACAAATTAAATAGTAAGAACTTGCAAAGGGCACAGTGAGCTAAAATCTAGTCCTAGTCTACTGTTCACTAAATAATTGCTTCTGAATGAACATTTAATAAGTCACACTTCAAATACAAAGGAACTCCTTTTAAGCACTAAGTTCAGTGATTGTAGTTTAGTCCTTCCACTTCTTTGCAGATGATAATGAAAATAAAGGGAAACAAACAAAATATTACCTTCTTTTGACTGTTAGGTTTTCAGTCATAGCTGAGGACTTTTTATGTTTCTTGAGCTTGGTGAAGCTTCTCAGTGGGTCTGAATTGCAATGGTAACCATGAGATCAAGCCTAGGAAAGGCAATGCATGAACAGTCTGGAACTTCACTATAGAAGAAGCTACAATCATGTACATGGATATTTCAATTCAAGGTCTTTCTGCTGCAGTGAGCTTTACTAGTAAGTCCTCTTATATCCATGTAAGCTTCACTGTGGGATCATGGCCTGGGACAGGTCCAGTGATTAACTTAAAAAGTGCCACTGTCTACTTTGCTTCTATTTCAGTGACTACCAACTCATCTTTTCCCCTGTTGTTCCCTCTCAATCTCAGCCTTATGCACTTCTCCTTGTTTAAAACCAAAATTTACCTGTTTTCTGTCTGCATCTGTTTATTGTACAGAAGTACACCACAAAAAGCTGTTGTCAGGTAAAAAGTGTTTCTGGCCATACAGCAAAAAGGAGAAATATTTTCCACATCTTATTTTTTGTTCACTAGTCAGGAATTCCATTCTCAAGCTGAGGGTTGAGGCTAAAGCTATAATTTTCCATTTTCAAAGTATCAAATAGAAGCCTTCCTGCAAAAAAAGATAATTTGAAAGCAAGCATTTTATGCCTAGCTATGATCACCTGTTTTATCTAGAGATCAAGATCAGTTTCGTATTGACATTTCAAAAAATAGTTTCATTTTTCATTCACAAAGAAAGAAACACAAATATATCATTTCTTGTAGGCAATGCTGGGACGGGGAAATGGAGAATCCTCAAGAAAGAAGGAGGATGAGGAAGTTCAGAGCAGGCACAGAATGATTCCCATTGGAAGAAAGATTTACGAGTTCTACAATGCTCCCATCGTGAAGTTTTGGTTTTACACTGTAAGAAATCTTTCCTGTCATATTAATGATGTTTGCACAAATACTGAAATTGGACTAAGGTCATCTTTTGTGTTTCATTGATGCCTACATTTTTATGTATTGGAGGGCTTAAACATAAATTGTTTAATAAAAATATTTGGTGGAAGTCTGCTAGCATTGCAAACCTTTCAATGACTTTTAAAGATTACTATTTCATTCAGGAAGTTAATGGCTAAAATTTAAATGATGGTGTATGTTTTTCTAAGGGGCTGTTTGCTTTAGTGCTCCCAAGGGATTCCCTATAGGAGAATTCAAAATAGGATCGCTTCCAATTGTAAGCCCAGCAGAAGGCTGGTCTGAGGCAAAATATGAATTATCTAATAACTGATTAAAAAAAAGAGACAGTGAACTTCTTTCCTTGGAACATTTTTATTTTTTTCTGTTTTGACCAGTCTGCAGAGTGTCTCTCAGAGAAAAAGTGCATGTAAGTACCCACGAGATATCAAAGACATGATTGACAGTCAATGTACATTTTTCAGGATCAAATTAGGTTAAATCAATATACTCCCCTGTGTTAGAAAGAAATGGACCTTCCAAAAGGAGCAAAAAAATATTATGCCCTGTGTCTCAACTACAGTAAAACAGTACCAGAAACTTCCCAGGATTTTCTCACAGTTAAATTAATAACTGCTATATTAAAGTTACTATGTGAATAAAAAGATTTTTGACAATTAGTCCTCCAGGATAGATATTAATTATTCATTATCAAGCTGGAAGCAGGAATTAGAAAGGATGCCATTAAGTTCTTTTCTATATCAGATGATATCTGATATTTTTATTCAAAACTTGGATGATGGAGTAGTGATTAGTTATTATTTTAGTTGTTATTTATTTATTACTAGTTATTTTGCAAATTGCACTAGAATGTAGTAGGATAAGACTAAAAAGATCACAGAAGGTAACCCTTTCAATCTTCTTGGCTGCAATCTTCCATCCCAGTTCAGCTTCTGCATCATGTGACAAGTGTGGACTGCTTTGAAAGATCCCAAAAAAGAAGAATATTTCAAGAGGTTGGTAGAGCTTGACTTAAGGGGAGAGATTGAGGAAGTAAGAATTGTAACAGTTTTCAAATATGTGTAAAGTACCTCCAAATCCTTGCTGAATAGGAAAAAAATAGCACCCAGACAGTTCTAGGTAAGAAGTTAGAAAAGAGTTTGTAACTGCTCCAAGAAGTTGTGTGAGGACATGCTACATTTTCCATTATTAGTAATTTCTAAACTATCTTATGAAGTTATGGCACACTGGAATTAATCCTGCCTCAGCCCAGTGGAAGTGGCTAGATGGTTTCAGGTGGTTTTTCCCAATCACATTTTTCTGGGAAATCATCATTCTGCTGAAAGCACAGCAAATCACAAAGAATGGATTCTTCTGCAAGTGACTTCTTATAAGAAAAATTGCCTCGCAGACATTGAGAACAACTGACATCAATCAAGTCTTAACTGTGGCGGATGCTCTAGACTAGCAGGTAGATTAACATCTTGGAGTAACTTATTGCTCAGCTTGGTGGCCACTGAACATTAATCAAGCCCATAAGTCCAGAAACCACTCATCAGCAGCCTGGTCTCATTATCAATTGAAGTGTGTATTATGCACAAACAGAAAAGTCTTTATACTGCAAATGGAAAGAAACATCCTGGCTTTCCCTGTTAGTTCAATTTTTAAATGGGAGAGAGAAATCAATATTGCATTTGCATTTCCATTTAGACTTGTTCCTACAGTTTTATGTCCTGAGGCAGGTGTCAATCAAGGTCATTTATTAAAACTGGATCTTGGATACACTGAACCTAGAGAGCAGCTAAGGTGAATTCTGGCTGCCATGTTTGACTTGTTGTGTATATTGAGAACTCCTGGAGACTAAAAGCAAACCAAGTTTCAGAGAAGGGTTAAGATTGCACAGCCTATCATAATTTTGCAAATACACAGGCACAAATATTATTCATGGATTTCAAAAGGAATCGTTCAAATTTTACGTTCCACAGTCCATTTCATGGAAATGCGTGTAAAAGATCCTGTGGCTATTGTATACCACTTAAAACAAATTGAATATTCTGCACTTATGTATCTCTATTACTATATAGCTGTATTCACCTTCATTCTTCAAATACACAAGAGTGAGTTAAATGAGATCTTTGAGTAACATTTGGCTCAGCAGACACTAGACAACTTTTTCTCAAAAAAAAACCCAAAACAAAACAAACAAAAACCCCCAAAACCAACACAAACAAACCAACAACTCCTCACCAACTTCAGCCTTTTTCTGTAGATACACAGCAATTTCAAAAGTTAACTTGTTCTGTTTCTTTACATTGGAAGCCATGATGCAAAAGTTTCATCCCACAGATTACTTGAGTAAAAGAGGATATTCTCTTACTGTTGCCTACTCCCATTGTCCTAATATCAAAAGAGGAAAACTCTTGCAACAGTGTTAAGATAGTAAAATAAAAGTAGACCTTTATTGGAAGCTTCCAGTTATCCTGGTGGTGATGTGCTCACATGGCATTGGATTTTCTAAAATTTTTTATAAGTTTAAAAAATTAGCATAACTAACAAATATTGTCCAATTAGAAGAGCAGTTTGTTAGGTTATTTTCTCTGGGTACTGTCCCACTGGAGTTGGTCTAGGGCTTCTTTGCCCCATTTCGTATTGTGCCTCCTCAGATTCTGATTGGAAAACAGAAGCTTGCTCCTTGTCAGGCTTCTTTTTCTGAAGAAATCTAAGAGAAAGGGTAGCAAAAATACTAGGAACTATATAACTATAAAAATATATGAATATATGAAAAATACATAAAAAGCAAAACCTTTAGGCATCACTACAACGAGCATTAATTGAGATATTAGCAGGAAATAAGAGGCCATGTTTCCTCTTCTGAAGAGGAAAGATGCAGAGGAATGGAGCCCTGAGTAAAAGTCGCCTTCTAAACATCAAAAGAGCTTTGCCCTAAGTTTTACAATTTGGGACCACTTCAGTTTATGATCATTTAATTATTGCAATCAATCAGAAAAGAGGAGGGTGATCTCCTTGAGGCATTAACCTGTTGGTACAATTTCCAGGTATGTCCTCTACTACAGTGAGTATTCCAGTATTTTCTGTAGAATGGGACTGCATCCATAGCAGGGCCAGGTGCAATCCACCCTTGAAACTTCTTAGTAGGCACTTCTTTCCGTATTTTCTTCTGATACTGCCTTCAAAGGTGACAATGGCAGGTCCTAGGTCTTTGTCAAGCCAGGTAAAAGAAAGGAAAAACTGGGTTCAGCTACTTTGTAGTAGCACTTTTAAAGGATCTTGAGTAACAGCTAAATGAACAACTAAACTGAAGTTAGACCACAGTGTTGGATCAGTGTAGCCTCCTGGAATGTGAGAGCAAGTTAGAAGTGCAGGAAGGGAGAAGGAGGATGTCATTCACTATCTGAAGGGCTTGTTTCTTGGGTTAAAATGGAGACATTTCAGTATAGTTTTACTCACAAATCAATATTCTTTTGTCAGGCAAAATAATTTTGCAGTTTTGAGTATGTTTGAATTGACATAAAGAAGCGCACCAAAACAAAACAAAACAAAACAAAAACAAAAACAAAAACAAAAACAAAAACAAAAAAAAAAAAAAAAAAAAACAAAAAAAAAAAAAAAAAAAAAAAAACCAGCATTTCAAAAGAAAGCCAGGAAGAATTGAAACACCCTAGTTATAGTTAGATTCTTGTAGTTTCTGTCACTTTTGTAACAGAATAAGTGTCCTTATTCTTTTGGCCTACTGACTGCAAGTGCTCACCAAAGGCTGCTGAAGCAGATCAAAGCAGATTTCCAGATAATTACTAATCAACAATGTCTAAGAGGAGTGTTAAGTAACAGTATCAC
Source organism: Rhadina sibilatrix (assembly GCA_013400275.1). Classification (NCBI taxonomy): domain Eukaryota; kingdom Metazoa; phylum Chordata; class Aves; order Passeriformes; family Phylloscopidae; genus Rhadina; species Rhadina sibilatrix. The sequence goes on along the minus strand of VWYO01012963.1, from coordinate 41,048 downwards.
CTGGCTTTTTGCTCTATTAGAAGGTGCTATTTCCACTAGGGAGGGGTGTTTCAGTTCTGCCTGCCCAGACAGAGGTTCTCCTGACTCCAGTGGCACCCTAAGTATTGGTCTGCATCAACATTGCTCTCCATTTCCTTTAGGAGTGGCAAGGGAAGAGCAGCCGCCAGACCTGTGCATTGCAATCCATCACCCTTCACAAACTGAAAGACAAATGAGATCATTTCCTCCTCTCTTTTATGCAGGCAAGAAGCAGTGTGTCAACTGTCTGGTTCCTCTATACTGATATTTATGGCCAGTAGAACAAATTCTCTGGAGTGTCCTCAGACAGCAACTGGAAAAAAAAAGTCCAGCATCCTATGGCTTTTACAAAGAGTGGAAGTTCTCTAACAAATACAATAGGATTATAAACTCTATTCTGTGATGTGCAGAACATAGAAATAAACCTATCCAAAAGTCCCTCTGTGGTTGTTTCAGCTTACATCCCACGTGTGCAAAAGTGAATAACAGACAGTTGAGAGATAAAAACTTAATTCAAATGTGGATGTATGTATTACAGCTTTCCGTCACAATGACTGAATGTTCGTGCACAGAACTGAGTCATCTTTTCTCTAACTTATATTTAGCTTTAAGATGCATTTTCTTATAGGATGCCTGTTTGAAAGGCAAAGTAGACAGGCATTTGGATTCTGGCCTCCATGAACCAGGGTGGAATCCTTGCTACAGCTCATACTCCAGAATGACACTGAGGTTTCTCTGAATTTTATGAACTTGATGATTTGACTGACCTGGCTTTCTTTGACAGACCATTTAATTACATTTAGCATGCAGAAAAACAAAGATAAAGAAACTAAAAACTGAATTTACACTTTCCTCTGGATCAAAAATTAACCTGGAAGGTGAATATGTTAGGAAGGAAATGAAAAACGTGCACATTTAAAATTTGCAAAAAATGTAAGGCAAATGAATGGATATCTATGCCCGGTTCCTTGCTGCAGCAGTGTGAGTAGGAGTAGCAGAGTTTTGGGGAGAAAACATGCTATAGGTTAGCAGACCTCTAATAATGCCTAAAATCTGGAGTCAGAATGCCAGACTTGGCCCATGTTAGGTGAATGGCATGGGGAGGGGGGGAACACCAAGGAGCGGTGTTAGAGGACTAAATGCTTTTAGAAGCAGATGAGGAAGAAATCTTCACATAGGTTATTTAATTGGGTAATTGACACAGTGGTATTAGAATTGCCATCATTATGGGTTGATGCAAGGGAACTGCATTAATAAAGGTTTTTGAGGAGATAGATATAGCTGGACATATGTGCATGTATTTTGCAGATTCCATAGAGTATGTGACATAACGTGAACTTTCTCAGACAACCCAGGACAGTTTTGTTGCTCTTTTGTCTGTGAAACCCTGGTAGAATCAGAAATATCAAATCATATCCAAGAGACTAGCTCAGTTGTATAGATAGTGACAATTGATACTCATTTTTTTTCTTTACAGCTGGCCTACATAGGCTACTTGATGCTGTTCAATTACATTGTGTTGGTGAAGATGGATCGCTGGCCATCTATTCAGGAGTGGATTGTCATTTCATACATTTTCACTCTGGGGATAGAGAAGATGAGAGAGGTAAAGTCTCCCCAGCCAAGAAAGAATAAAAAAAGATGGTTTTTGAGATGGGTTTTCAGATTTTTTTTTTTTTTCACTTTGATATCTGTTTTTATTAGTTTTCTCAGGGTATGTTTTTATGAATGAGCTTACCATAGAATTGTCTCTTTTTTTCAGAAAGGCGTATGTGTTGTTACAAAAAAGCAGGAAAAAATACCTATCTTCTTTAATTTTAAAATTAGCAGTTTCTTTTCTTTTTCTCTTCCTTTTTTCCCTCTCTATTTCTTTTTCTCTTTCTCTCTTTACTTCTTTCCTTCTTTCTTTTTGTCCTTTTTTTTCCTTCCTTCTTTCTTTCCTTCTTTCCTTCTTCTCACACAAAATTTGTGTCTTTGAATTTCAGTGTGATGCTCATTTAATAGCATTCACAAGTACAGGGTGATCTTCTGACAAGTCTTAAAGGTCAGCTAAATATGACTCTTGAAAATTTTTGTTGATTTGTCAGGCAATAGTGTGCAAAGTGGGCACATAGAGCAGAGACAGAGGATTTAAGGTAGCACTCAGTCTATAAAGTGAGTGAAGTGGCTTTCTTAACCCTGCCCCTCATGGTCTCTCCCACCTAATGCTGTCCTTTTTCACTTAGCCAAAGGTGCATTTATTCCACAGTGACACCAGAGTCCCAATTCAGCCCATTGACCTCAGCTGAAATAGCACATTGGTACCCCTGGGCTGAATCTGTTACCAGTTATGTTTGTACATTCTGAAGCCAGTGCTCTGGAGGACTAGACTAAAAATGGACTTGTAACACTTAGGTTTCAAAGACAGGTTTCTGACACTGTATGGTAACTGCTACATTATAAATAAAAAAAAAAAAAAAAATTAAAAAGAAAAAAAGAGGAAAAGACACTACTTGAGTGGCCCATGAGTATCTGTCATTAAGTAGAAGAGAAAGGAAAGCAGTGGCAGTAGCCACACGAGGACTGTACAACACTGATGGAGGCAATGCACTGCTGGCGCAGCAGGTGGGAGGCTGCGGACAGGGGTTGTGTGAGCTGGTTTTTGTCTAATCATTCACCTCAAACTGTCCTTTCCACAAAAGTTGACTAAGAACTTTTGTCACAATTGATTTCTAAGCAGGTGTTTGGATTGTTCACAGATGAGCCTAAAATTCATTCTAAAAGCAAATTATGAGAATGACATTCATCTTTTTTGAGAAACTGTATGAGTTTGCTCAAATGTTCTTGGGCTAAATTTAGAAAATTAAAACCAACAGCTTTGTTAACTCACTAAAAGGTAGGATTTACTCATGGAAATCACTTGAATAGTAGTTTTGAGAGTAGTTTGGGAAAACAATCAAGTTTCACAAATGATCTTGCAAGAAGAATGACAATAAATTCATAAGGTAAGATTATTTCTTTTTGTGACTTTTATTACTGGTTGTGGAACTTAATTTCCAAAAACAGGCCCAAGTAGTAGTATCTAGTATATCTCTGTATTAAATTTCTGAGGCAGAGCTTTATGATTATTAATTATTTCTCAGTCATTTGATAGACATTTTAATATAACTTTCTTTAAATCTACAGCTTCTTTATATGTGAATTTTTTGATTAAAAACATCTTTCTGTATTTTGCCCTCTGTTCCAAGATTCTACATTTGAAAAACAGAAATACATACACGTATTTATTTTGATTTCCTGAGGACTTTAGACTGAGTGATGACTTTGTCTTTTAAAGAATCTTGCACATAGACACATTTTAAGAATTGTTGAAATTGAAGATTTTGGGAGAAAAAAATGAGAGTACCTAAGATATTTGGATGATAAGCATCTATCAGCTTTGCTTTTAGCCTGTGTGGCGTATATCCATCTGTTCACTTCAGATTTCTTCAACTTTAAGACTGCTCAGTTGCTCTTCTTTTCCTCTGTCCTTCAGATCCTCATGTCAGAGCCTGGGAAACTGCTGCAAAAAGTCAAAGTTTGGCTCCAGGAGTACTGGAATGTTACCGACCTCATAGCCATCCTCCTGTTCTCCGTTGGGATGGTTCTCCGTCTGCAAGACCTGCCTCTCCGGAGCGACGGGCGCGTGATCTACTGCGTCAACATCATTTACTGGTACATCCGGCTGCTCGACATCTTCGGCGTCAACAAGTACCTGGGGCCCTACGTCATGATGATCGGGAAAATGGTGAGAGGAGCTGGGAAACCTCTTCTGTTTGACAGCGTGTTCTTGGCTCGGTGTCCTTAGCCAGTGACATTGCTGCAGATTTACCAGGGGTTTTTTCACACATTAGTGTTTTCATGTATGCTAGAAATCAGTGCTTTACTGAATCAAAACCTCCAGAACTGAGGATTAGATTTTTCTTGTTCTGTTAGATGATGTATCATTTGTTTTTCTCTGAGATCACTCTTCAACAGCAGAGCTGCCCTACACCCCTCTGTGCCTCATTTGTAGAAAGTGCAAAGGAGATTTGGTGATTATAAAGGAAGGTGGTTTGTTAAGGTGAAAAAAAAGACTTTTTCAGATGTGTAGCACCCTGGGACTCTCAGTGTGTTGTAATAGTCATGGTATGTTCAAAACTATAATGGTTATGGTTAAGACTGACGCTTCCATAGTTTGATCCACATCCACATGCTCTTCCATCATTTAAGTTCAGGGGTGTCCCTGTGAGATGAGAAATCCATTTGCTAAGTGCAACCTCTGTGGCCTGGGTACATCAATTGTACAGATCATAGCAGAAATAGTAACACTTTGTATAATAGTAAATGCATGCACAAGGAAATCAAGAGTCATTTCCTTCCACATGCTTGACTTTTGACCTTTCAATTTTTAATTTTCATGTTTCAATTAAGCAGTATTTTGCTTGTTTCAGTTAAAGAAAATGGCTGGATTTACAGATGCATGTGCACACATCCCTGATATTTGATACCTGCACATGTAGCTAATACATGTGTTCATGTTTTACATGCAGTACCCAGCTTTTCTTGTGTAAATCATGTCTCTTTCATGCATTTTGGGGTTTAAGATTTGGGGGTTTCTAAATAGATTAAAGCCTTTTGAGGCTGGCTTTAAGCAAAGAAAGTAAACTGAATATTAACTCCTGTAGATGAAATGCTACTGCTGTCTGTTTGCTATGTGACAATAATAAGCAAGTCCAAACAGGCTGTCTCTTGTATTTATCCTATGGTCCTTAAAGAAAAGCTTCATCCATCCTCTACATCATAAGAAAAAGAGACATCTATGAGTGCATGGACTACAATATCTCTTTGGTATTACGTTAGTCACAACAGGCTCAGTGAGCAGGTATAAAACTGAAATGCAAAATATGCATCCAGTTACCCAACAGGGAACCGTTGTCTTATCTCCTCGGTTTACCAGCTTTCTACTGCAGGTTGGCTTTGGCAAAGAGAGAAAAATGGAAGAGAGCTCAGTGGAAAAAAAAGTGAGGGAGAGAGATTGAGGGAAAACATGTAAGTGATAGTTGAGTTGTTATGTCCTGAAAAGGGGATTTTGAAGTGCCCTTCCTTCAGGAAAGCCTATGGGAGGTAAACATGAGGTTTTGCAGAGCTCCAGAGTGAAAATACTCAACAGTTCTTGTTGGAAGTTACTGTAAAAAGACAGCAGGACCAGAGAAAGAAATACAGATAAAGGGAAAACACTGCCTTAACAGGTTTTTTCCCTGCCACATTTGGACTCTCTTTCTGCCAGTGGATCTGGTGGTCACTGGGGCTTACACAATACACAGTGTATAAAGCTTCTGAAAAACAACTACCTTCTACTCCACTTTATTTTTCATAGCTACATGCACTAAAAGTATCAGAACTGCAGTGCTAGCACAGGCCGTGTGAGCAGCAGTTCAATAATAGAGGAGCCCTGTATAACAAACTTCTAGTGATCAGTGTTACAGGTGGCTTAGAGGAACCCAACTCCACTAGCATTATAAAGAGTGGTATTTTTTTATTCTAAGTCACACAGAAAGGAAGTGATTGAAATTAGTAACATTTTCATTTGTCGCTTTCACGTGTGTACAACAAATCAAACCTCACTCCACTTTCTGTGGAAAACAAATACAGGAAAATCACCAGCCTCTGTGGGCTCAGTAACTGCATTAAAAGGTGTTGAATTAACTGCCAAATTGTTCTGAAGCTCTGGGAAGCTGTTAAAGGAGGCAAATTCTGTTTTGTGCCTTCCTTTTGCTTGGTTTTCATCATTTGTCCAACTTTCCTTGCACTTTCAGCCACTCTGGCACACATGCAGTGCACAACCACTTTGAGTTACAGAGATCAGCCTCTCACATCTATTTTCTGACCAGCTTACTCTCTTGTGCAACTCATGACCAGCTCATGCACTCCCTGTGAGTTGCACCTGCTGACTCCAGGCTGCTCCACAGGCTCTCTTGTTTAAATCACGTGTTTCTCTATCTGCTTGCATTCTGTCTTCCAAATGGTGTTGAAAGTTCAGTTCAGCACTATGAAGGACATCAAGTTGGTTATACATATTTCTACAGAGTAAGTACATCACAACTACTGAGGTCCTCAACAGACCATATTTAATACCTGGGACCTTTTTCTTGGGCTTCTACTGTAAGTTTTAGACTCAGGAGGAAAAGGATGTCTTTTTCTATCTTTCCAGTGTTGAGGAGCTTTCTCATCACCTGCCTCTACACTGCAGTCAACAAAACAGCTGTAAGTTTTACCTCTGGTCCCTCTGAACAAATATGCAAGTGAAATTAAGCAAGGAGCAGGAATGGTCTTGAGTGGTTTAAATGCAGTAGGTTAAGCCAAGATGAAGATACAAGGAGAAAACGGAATGGCCAAGCTCATTATTATCTACTGATTTCAGTAACACAATATGCTTGTGCTTTTCTGATGCACAGTGATAGATTTAATTTCCTTTAGGAAATTTTGAGAATGAAATTAAATGACTGTGGAATGTCAAGAGAGTCAGAGGTATATCAATTTCTTTAATGTGTGGAAATATCTGCATTTTCTTAGCCTTTCTGCAAATACAGAAGTCAAAATATAGCCAACTTCTTCATTAAAGTGTACGCCCAAAAAATTGTGGTTTATCATTTTTTTAAGGTGACTGATGAGTTCTTCAGAATGATTGAAATAGCCATTGCATTGCTAAAACAGCAATTGTAATTTGACACCACAGGCCAAAGGACCTGATACAATGGTCATTAAAGTCAGTGGAAACTTGTCCGTATATTTTATTGTATTTCAGATAAGTTAATGAGAGTTTATAAGATACCCAACTGAAGGAAGAGAAAACTAATGTGCATCTTGAATAGAGAACAGCACTAAAAAATTTATTTCTTGCAACATGAGGTCACACCTGTGTGATTCTTGATCAAAAGCACTTGAAACATTTAAGACATTGTCTAAAATTGCCTCAAAATGCCCATTTGGTTTATTTGTTTGCATGACATTTTAAAATAGTTATTACATTACATCATATCAAGTTATATATTGCTATCTGGAACAAAGTTTGATCAGACAAAAAAGGAGGAATGAGGTTTCACCTCTAGGTTTGTTCCCTAAAAGCAGTTAGAAGCTGAACATTATTATTCAGCTTTCCCATTTCAGGATGTTTTCTGTTCTCTTCTTGAGGGAATGTTTTTTTGAGAGTTCCTCTTCTTGAGGGAATGTTTTTTTGAGAAGTTAATGCCCTGAATTAAATAGGAATGATGATGATTGACTTCACTGGGTTTTAGTTATTTAAAGCATTTCTTTTCCTCTCTCATGTCTCCAAGGTTTTTTTTTTTCTTTCTTTCATGCTTTTTTTTATGAAACTCAAGACTTTTGTTTTTCCCTGCTTTTTTTTTTTTCACTTGTGCTTGGTTCCTTCTTTCCATCTTCATGGTCCTCTCTCATCTGACCCTTGCTCAGCTGGTGCCTTTCTCCTGCAGCCTCTCTCAGTAAACATGAACATACCTTTTTCTCTTTGCTACCCTGTAATACTCTTTTCTCTGGTGCATACTTTCCCAGTGTTACTTTGACCTCAGGTTGCTTTAATATTGAAGAAACCCTGCAGCAGTGCCAGATACATCTGCTGCAAGTAGAACCCTCTTCCAGCAGCTCCTGTCACGAGCAGCCCTGCCCTTGGGCTAGAGCAGGTACCTGTGGAGCCATAAGGCCACCAGCTGAGGTGCAGGTTGGTTTCATGCCTCTCTTGGAAGGAAAGCTGAATTCAGCTGAGCCAGAAGAGGCAGAGACTGGAGGCAATAAAATTCATAAGGTTTAGAGGATTCTTAACTTGATTTTTGGCTAGGGACAAAAGTTATGTCCAGAACTGTGAAAAACACCTGAGCTGTAACAATTCTAAAGACCTGGCAAGTCTGTAAGTTTTAAAGGGATCTTACCAGGGGCTTTACACCACTCCAAATTTTTTTCACATTCACGTGGCTTATCTCTGCTGTACCTGCCTGATGCCTATTGTTCTGCTCCCTTGAGGGCCTTTTCTAGAACAATGCTGCTTCTAATCTTCAGATCTATTCGGTATCTTGTAGGACTGCTGTCCCACGTTTTTCAGAAACATTTTGAATGTCTGGGCACTGTTTGCAAGCACTAGTTAATCTTGGACATATGCTAATGAGGCCCTCAACAGTGGAGAAGAACAGAGTTCACTGTTCTCCGATTGGCTTTTTTTTAGTACAGCATTTGTCAGACTCCCCCACCAAGCGGGTTTTTAGCCCAGCCAGTATCACAGCTTTCCTTTCTCACTGGTTACCACCATGGTGTCCCTTATGTTGCAGTAACAGGCTGTTCTGCCACACGTTCCTCCGTATGTTAGTTGCAGCTCCCTTTGCTCCAAGACAATGACTACCAGTGAATAAAATTATCCATGTCAGTCCTTTTGCTTATGTACAGTTGCCACTTGGAGCCTATAAACAACACATCATCTCATGACCCTTGCCCTGACCAGGCTGCTGATTCCAGTGAACCTATGTATTCTTGTTGAAGCAACTGATATGACCAGATGGTACTTTGTATTTTCAAGCCTATTCATAACATTTGAATTGTTCTTAAAAGTGACACTGGGTGAAACCAAGGACACAATAATACCACTTCACTTATTTGAAAAATAATTTTTTATATGTAAATGAGAATGGCTTTTCAAATTTGTTCTTGAAAATTCTGTTTCTAAGATTCACAGATTTTTTTTTCTTTTTTTGCAGCACATAATAATAGGAATATGAACAAACTCCTCTAATTCTTGCCCTTTCTCTCTCTCTTTCTCTCCTTTTTCCTGTCATTACATTCAGATGATAGACATGATGTACTTTGTCATCATCATGTTGGTGGTTCTGATGAGCTTTGGTGTGGCAAGACAGGCAATTCTCTTCCCCAATGAGGAGCCTTCGTGGAAGCTGGCGAAAAACATTTTTTACATGCCTTACTGGATGATCTATGGGGAAGTGTTTGCAGACCAGATAGACCGTAAGCAAGTTTATGATTCTCATACTCCAAAGTCAGGTATCCAACTTTGATCAGATGATGTCCTATTAGATCATGTGTGTTTGCTCAATAAATGGCTCTGGATAGAGGAACTTCTTCAACACAGAGAATGGTTGCAAAAGTATTTTTTCAGCTAATATTGGGGTTCCAGTTTCAGAATATGTTTCTGGCATCACTTTGCCATCATTTAACTGGAAATCTGTAATGCTAAATTATCATGCGTATAGGGAAGGTTATAAGTGTGTCCTTTTTACCAGATTGGTGGCAAGAATCCCCTTCCAGGTATCCAACATGAATTTGGGGGGTATACCTGGGACACGAAAAGTCACTTCTTTTTTTCTCATCCCTTGGTTTATTTGCTAGCTTCATATTGAGCATTATGTCTAATCATTGAGGGCTAGACCTCTTGGCCCCTGTACTTCATGGGGATCTAATCTGATGAGTTTTCTTTTCTCTGTTACCTTCTCAGTGCCACATTTAAGCGAAAGCTTGTGATGCAGTTCTTTGGGTCTAATAATTGGATACATTTTTAGAATATTGCTGCATTTATTTTTAGAAGACAAGACTGTGCTCACACCATTGCAAACAGGAAAAGAGCCAGTATGAAATATATTATCTCCTCAGGATTCATTGGGTAGGCAATCAGAAAAATGCTATTTTTCTGTTTAAATTGAATCTTGTGGTGCCATGGTTTGATTAATTTTGTTGCATTACCACCAAATGAGAGAGCTCGTCATGGAAGCAATGCAGTAGATGACCAAACTAAGAATCACAAACGATGTCATGTTTTGCAGCTAGTCAGTTGAAACTGACTACTACTAACAGTTACTGTCATGTAACTGATGTTCATCATTCCTACTTAACTACATGTAAGTCTTGGCGGCATTTGGAAGTCAGTACCTTTTCCAATGGCAAATGGTTTCCATTGAAGCTCTGTTTAGGTTATTTTATTCTATGTACCATCTTAGGAAAGGGCAGTATGTTCAAAATCTATTTGCTGTTTGTTCAGTATTGACAAAGTTTGAATTTAAAAAAAAAAAAGTATATTTTTCCTGAGCTGATTAAAAGAAGTAAATGTATCTATATCACAAATAATACCCCCAGTTGACTATAGTTTCAGATGGATAGATGTATACACATCCCATGGCAGATATTTCAGCAGTTTCGTGTTAATTTCTTCTTGCTGGCTAGCACAGAATCATTATTGTGGACACAGATGAAACCTCCTTTTTATCTTTGCTTCCCTACATGGTTTTCAGAGGCAGCATGGCATGCAAGGAAGTAAGCAAATACCTATAATCACAAAATTTCTTACTATGTTTCACTTTTCACTCAATTCCCTCATTTTTATCCTTTCCCATTTCTTTTATTTTTAAAAATACATCAATTCCAAACGTGTAATAGTTGGGGATAAAAAACTTTATCTTGCTCTGAAAGTATATTTTAGATGCCTAAAGGTTTGTACCATTAAACTTTAACTTCCTTGTACAAGCAGAATTATGTCTGTCCCTCTACAAGTGGCCATTTATTGATTTTGTACTAAGTAACAACCATAGTGCAACAAATATGGCAATTGGCTGAATAAAGTGTTTTGTTGTTTTCTTTAAATGAAGGTCTGATTACAGTTTAGAACCCATAAGCCTAAGAAACTGAAGGGTGTTTAAGTATGAAAACAGGGTGGCAGGCTGCACACCCTTGCATGAGGATTTGTGTTGTTTAGAATCACAATACTTAAATCATGAAAAGAGATGCAGAGTAATTATTTCTGAAGCTTAGGGAAAACAAAATTCCTGGCAACTTAAGCTCCAGCTTTAAATATAGACATATTGTTTTTCTGCCTGTGTCAAGAAAACTTGGATTTTCAGAAAAAATGATCATATCAAAATGAAAAGCAGCACCTACTTCCTCCTTCCTGAGAGGCAGGTGATGCAGGGAGTTAGAATCTGCCACTCTTCCAGCACAAAATACGTACTGTATGTCATGTCTGTCCAATGCTCAGTTGTCTCAAAAATGCTATCTGTGGAATAGACTGGGAGCAGAAGCAGTGGTTGGTGATGATGTTACACAGTTGCAATGAGCTGATGGACACTCTGAAGGTTTTACTAGTATGCTCACACTTTTTCACTATTTAAACATTTGCTGTTATTTATATTTTTCACATTGTTCTAAGCTAAATCAGCCACTGTACTCAAGTTAAAGTGCTACGGCATCTGTACTTTCTCAAATAAGATAAGCATATTCTAAAATTGTTGTGCTACATCCAAACTGCAATTTAACTTTATGGCTTAGAGCACATACTTCTTTAATCAGTATTATTTTAATGAAGAAAAAAATGTTGCTTTCTGATTTTTTTTTTATTTTGGTGTTTAATATTACTACATTATTAGCAAGCTCGAGTTTCAGCAGATGTGCTGATCATGGCTCAAATGTTGATTTCCTTTGTTTTAGAAAAAGTATTTTTATCTATTTAATTAATTATTTTTATTTTATTAATGAAGCATGCCATTCAGGCTGACCAGATACAATATCTGGATCCACCTCATTAGCTGGCAGCCTTTTCATCCAGTGGGTCTGCTCTGATTTTTGTTTCAACACACTGCTAATTGCCTTGTTCAAAACCAGTGCATATTTACATTTTTACCCATAATTTCTGTATTCATATCATTTTTTAAGGAAAAACATGTTAGCTAGAGTATGTATTAGTGTGCTGTTGGTATGTGATCTCATATTCAACTCAAAAGTGAGGACAGATTATATCCTCACTTCTGGGATTATGAATATGTTGTTCAGTGGTGGTGTTTATTATCAGTGATGTCCGTAACTACTATTTATATATACAGATTTCTGACTAAGAATTAATTGTAAATTGGGGGGAAGGAGAGTAAATATTTTAGCTCTGTGTTCAAATTTTCAGGTAAAGTCAACAAAACCAGCAAAACCGTTCTCAAGTAGTTCCTCTCGGAATGATGGTTCATCATAATATGACCACAAAAAGTCTAAAAACCTTGTCATAGTACGCAGGTGCTTCATATAGAAAGATGTAGAACTAGAATGGCCAGCTTCAGTATTTCCTGGATGAGGAGGAGGGTTTGAGAAGTGAGAGTCACTGAATATGCCGAAAACATGCAGGGAAAGGAACCACAGGCAGCAACCCATGGAAGAGTGACCACTGCTAGCAGTGGAGACATCCTGAGCTCCTGGTGCTCTTTCACTCCCAGCTACCCATTACATCCACAGCCCATATGGGCTTGGGGAATGGGGAACTAGAAAAAAACAGACTTTACTATCACAGTGCACGCATAATGGTCTTCCTCCAGATCTTTGAGCAGGAAACGAGTGGAATACGATCTGTAAACAAAGGAGGTGCAATTACAATTAATTAGACCATATTGTTCCCACAACTATATTCAGTTGTTCAGCTAATTCTTTTTAGCTGACATGGCATGGACAGAAGGTTACACATACCATGTTGTCTACTCAGGAAGTTTTAGCAATTGCATGAAACAGTCTTTGGAAATATGTAAAGATCAAGGAATAGTCAAGCTGCTTCATGGAAAAGTCCAACCAGCCAACATATCAGTCCAAGTGAAACATCAATGACTAAAACCACCTTGAGCTATTGGGTTTTGACTTGGGCCCAGAAAACCCCAGTTAGCAACTACTGGGATTCAGATAAAGGCTTAGACCAGAGAATTGAAAGCAGGCAGTAAGCTAATCAAATTTATGAATTATTTAAAGATCGGGAAATGAAAAATTAATGTATTTTAGGAAAGGAATAATAATAAGAGCTTGATAAATTGAAAAAAAAAATTAGCCTGATATCAATTATGTAGTTAAGTAAAGATATATCATTATCCACTGATAGCTGGGGGAGGAAGGAGGATCTGAATCATGGAGCTGGTGATGGCATATGCAACTGTCTCCCTTTAAGGCTGTCTTTCCTAATCTATCTGAGCCTTGTGCTGCCCAATGGGATCTATGTAACTGCTTTTGTGAATGCCTGTCCAGAAGTGGATTTCCCACAAACATTGCAAAATCTTTCCCTCAATTCACCACACATTGGCACTTGTGCTGGCAGTTTTAGCCAGGAAAATTCGTAACACAAGTCTCACCTATGAAGAACCTTGTTTTCACCTTACAAAACTATCTGCCCCTCCAGAATACTATGGATACAGAAGGATATGAGAAATACTGAAGAGGAAAGGTGAGTTTGTTGGTAAAAAACATATAGATAGAGGAAATAAATGTCAGCTTGGAAAATGGCAGTCATCTGTAGAAAATTAACATCAGAGCTCACATTTTCCTGTATTCAGAAGGCTTAAGCAACTGAACCTGCTGTTAGTCAACATGGCTTTTTTTGGGATGTTTTTCAAATTTTTCTGGTGTCTCACAGGTTGGATTTCCATCTGGATTTTCTTACCAGCAGACAGTATTTCACGTGCCATCTGGAATCTGAAGATCAGTCTGAGTTGTGTTTGCTTCTTGTGCCTATTTCTGTTTTGGAAAAACCTACCTAGTTTAAGAGAAAAAGATGGGGCCTCCTTCTTTTTGGAGGAATATCAAGTAACCAGAATGCAATCATTTCAGAAGATGAGAGGCCATTATACACAGGTTTTAACTATTCAGTGAACTTCAGAGGAAACTATAATTACTACAAAAAACTTTTTAAAAAATCCTTTAAATTTCTTAATCTGTTGGATTTGTTTAAGTTTTATAATTCTTGAAATTTTCTTAGTACAAATGAAAATTATATCCTAAACTCTTTATGACCTTACAGGTTGCATGCTTTTCATGACTCAATAGGAGCTTCCTACGAGGCCTGTCATTTGCATGGACCATTCTGGAATTAGAACAAAAAAAACAGCTCTGTACAAAACAGAATAAATCATACCTGTGGCAATACTTTTAACATTGTTAGAGAAAGGTAGTGGATAAGATTTTTGTGCAGACTACAAAAAAATTTTGAAAGTCTCTCTGGGCTGGATTGCAGCAGTATTCCCATATCTAGCATTCCTGATATTGTAATTTGGATTCTCTTTGGTTGGCTATTTTTAATGGGGGAAGGAGGAGGAAGAAAGCACTAGAGTGAACAAGAAAATTTCAGGGATTTACTATAAATTATTATTTAAACACCAGCAGACAGAAGAGACCCTTCAAGCCACGTTTAGTATTCCCTGGGGCAAGAAGTAACATGGAAGGTCAGGATGCTGTAGTTAAGGAAACTTTCTTGAAGTAATGAGACATAGTTCAACTCCCTGGATGTTTCTACTGATTGAAAAGTGTAATTCTGTGAAATTCCAGGTTCACAGATTTTAGTATTTTTTTCACCAGTGAAGAAGAGAACAAGTTTAGGAAGGCCACTTAATATTTTTGGGGTTTAGCAGGAGGTTTTCAATATTTAACAGCCTGGTAAGCTGGTAAGGTTGCTTAGACATTTGATTAATTTGACTTAGAAATTATAAAACATCCTTTGGGTTCATTGTGAGTCAAAATTGGAAGATGCCTATATACTCATAAATAGGACAGTGAAAGTACGTTAAAAATATCCAGCCTTGAATTAAAAAAAAAA